>VZDJ01000782.1:3239081-3257423 GCA_008694505.1 Cyanoderma ruficeps | reverse complement strand
TTTTTTTTTTTTTTTTTTTTGTGGAATCACACTGATTCAGAGCAGATGGAGCTGTGGTCCCTGGGGTCCCTTGACTTGGATTGGAGCTTATATTCACTCTGAGTGTTTTGGTCATGCCTTTGGCTGGATGTGGTCCACACTGCACACTGACTTGCGTAACCCAGTGGAGATAACATTACTACTGCAATATCAGCTTTTAGATCCCTTGAATATTTTTGGTCTTAATACTGCAACTAGCTCATCATATTTCTGACTTTAAGGGATACATTACTCGGTTAAAAGTCCACACATCCTAATCTGGGCATGCATTAAACCCTCCAGAATTAATTAAAAAGCTAAAACTGACAGATTTTTAAAAATGCCTTTCAGATAATTGAACAGAAGTCTTCCTGATATCCAGTAATCACATATGCTCCCTTACTTTACTGCAAAGACATTTCTGCAGAGAAATGCCTGCTGGTTTGCAGTGAGAAGTCACTACCAAAGACCTTTCTGCAATGAAATGCCTGCTAGTTTGCAGGCAGTTCTCCCCTAGCAGGGAGTCAGATGGTTGCTAATACTGCATTAATCCATTGACCAACAGTTGCACATGTGAAGCGGACATCTGGGTGGAAGTCAATATTTCCTTATTACTTCAATGTTTGAGCCATGTCAGGACATGCACATGTATACACACAGGAAATCACTAGCAAATTTAAGGGCAATTTTCCAAAAGGCTGAAGAAATGGCTCCTGAACTCCCTTACCTGATCAGCAGGTCAGACTCTGAGTCCTGATTGCATCTATACAGGGAAGGGCTGAGGTCAATATCTCATGCTGCTACAGAACACCTCCAGTTCTCCTAAAAAAAATATCAGGTTTCTACCATGCTGGACACATCTGGATCAAATTTTGAATCATACGCTGAAAAATGTTATTATAGAAGAACTATAATGGTAATTTTTCGGACATTCATTCCAGAAAAACAAAAAAACCTGAAAATTTCCCTCTAGTCAGAAAATTTTCTCCTAATTTTAATTCAAACTTATCTTTCAGACATATAATACTATATATATTTAAACTATTATTTAAATTTATATTTCTTCATAGTTTATTTGAACATTAATTTTTAATTGGAAAAATAATGGTTTTTAATGTATTCAAGCAAAATTTACTTTTTATTGGTTAATGCAGTGAACAGGGGAAAGTTTTTTATTTCACCCACATACAATTTTTTAAAGTACTTAGAATGATTGTGAACTGAAAAATTAATTATTTCCAGAAAGTTGGGCTAAGTGTCCACATAAAGTGGCATACAAGAAAAATCAGTTGCTGCCTCAAAGAGTTTGTAATAAATTACAGAGCAGGTGGAAAAAAAGAAACACTATTCTCTTGGCATTACAGCTGGCTGGAACTGAGCTCAGAGTGATTTACTGAGCTGACCAAAGTCACACTGTGGAAAGTAGTGTTACAGACAAGAACTGAAACCAGTTTTGCTTTGTTCCAGACAAAAATGTTTACCACACACTTTATATTCTTTATAAATATCAAGACACCTAGGTTTTGAATGTATAAATATGGGAATATTCCCCATTTTTCAACTTAACAGCAAGGAAATAAATAAATAGCAAGGAAATAAAGCTCGCAGCTGGTCACAGCTTACATCTCAGTTCTGAGTGAGACTTTCTGACTAAATACAATGTCCTAGAACATTCAGCAACTGCAACAACATAAGGGCTGCTCCTGCAGAAAGCAGCCTCAGCTCTGGCTGAAGTTAATTAAAAATGAAGAGGAGTCGAAGGAAACATTTTATAATCAGCAGCTCCACAGTTTCTGACCAATGTTTGGGTTTCTATGGAAAACTACCAATCGGGAAATTTCTTAGAAAGATGAAATGAAATTTATTTCTACTTAGCAAAGAATGAGTTACAAAAAGAAACATAAGGCACAAGGGCTGAGATTTCTATGAACTCTCTGCACAGCTATCACCACAAGAAATAGGAGCAGTTTAATATTAAATAAAGCTGTACAAATACCATTGTTTTTCACTTGCTGCCTGAGTTTGGTTTCAGGTTACCCAAAAGGAAAAAATGTGTGGTTTTCTTGTGAAAATGAGAGCATTGTTAAGCAAACATTTGTGGTTATGTCAAAATTCTCAAATCACCCCATTATGTCTCTGAGTTAGAAAAGCACTGCTCTTTTTCAAAGCAAAAGCAATTTTACTTAAAATCAAAGTAGAGATTTAGCGATCTTTTTTTTCAATTAAACATTCTAGTTCTGTATTTTTTTTTCCAGGTGAACATTGGATAGGGAATCAAAGTATATTTGGGTTCATAAGTAGATGAAATAAACCGAGATTTGTACTTTTCAATAAATAAAACATTTAACCATAAAATGTGCCCCATTCCTGTGTCTTTCTCATACCAATATTTAGCTTCCATGTCTTGCATCCAGAGGTATGGGAGAAGTTCCTTCTGTGAAACATCAGTAGAATGGGAACAAGATCACAAAATCTTTCCCTTCTGGCTTACAACAGAACTGAAAGAATGAAGGAGTGAATAGTACTGAACAGCCCAAAGTACAAATTTATCCATTCAAAGATGAATAAATGTAAATGTACTTTGAACATAAATACTTCAAGATATAAATCTGGGACTGGGCTCATCCGCTGAAGGCTTTAAGGAAGTGCCCATCATTTGGCACAACACTACAGCTGTGAGAAAATTAATATGGGCTTAAGATATTTTTGTAAAGCAAAATATTTATAAGAACAAAAGCACTTCAAATAGTAACAGTGAATGAAATAAGATGCCGTCATCTTTGGGAACACTTGCTTGGGATAGTTACAAAAGTAAATTTACACTACAGCAGGTAAAGAAAATGTAAAATGGCCAGTTATGGGAACAGCCATGACGCAAAAGATCTAACATGAAGTTACATGAGCTGACTGTCAAATTTATCCAAAGGCCGACATGTTATATGCTAATTCCTTAATAACATACTCTAGGGGTAAATATGAAAACAGCAGCAAAGTGTAAACTAAAAGACAATAGCTAGACTGTGCTGGAGGTAAATGAGTACAGGAAACTTCTAATCATACGGAGAGTGATGAAATTACTAAGAGTCATCAGAAGGGATCAATGCTGTTTGAAGATGTGAGTTTTCTAAATTTATGAAAGGGACTGTTTACTAAATCCCAGCAATGAGAAATTAAATTTATAATTTGAGTCCTTAGTACCTGATGTGCTGATAACTCAAGTGCCTCGGAGGAGATTCAATCATCTTTTGTTTGCATCATTTTTACAAGCAATTATGCTTGAACCTTCTACCAATTGCCAAGGAAAAAGCCCTCCACAACTAGTTTCTGCTGTTTTTATTTCACTTCCCACTGCAGCACTGTGGGCTACAGCTGCCACAGCTAGGCAGAAAACACTGGGTTGTGTAAACTGGCTCGCCAAACGCACAAAATTCTTTTAGGCAAACAGTAGCATTCATAAGCTTAGGAAACAGGCAGAAATCCGTTTATGTAAGAATTTTCCCTACAGTCAGATTACTTGGATCAATTATCAACACCCATAGTAGAGGGGGCTGGAAATAGATGGACTTTAATATCCCTTCCAACTCAAACCATTCCATAATTCTATGAATAAGGACTGTTTTCACATCCATTGGGGTACCCTCAGTTTCCTAAATCATCTGAGAATTTTTCCCAGTAGATTTCTTATGTAGATTCTAGCCCTTGATCTCTTGAGTAGTCATTTAAGAGCTAGGAAGCATTTACAATCCACTGTGAGTTCAGGATATGGAATGATTCCTCCTTGGTCCCTCTGCTTGCTTTTCCTGTCCAGTGTTCCCTCCACTCTCCAGCTCACCCTTCATTTTTTTCTTTTTAATTTAAAGCAGTATATAAGAGAGTACTTTTACCTGACTCAACCAACTTACATAGACTATACACGATAATTTAGATGTGGACATTTTTCATTACTATGCTAATATATTTTCTTGTAATCCTAACACTGTAAAAATGACAAAACTATTTTCTGAGTGAGCTATTAGTGGTTTGTTGTTTTTTTCCTTATGTGAGAAATCTTCTGGCAACAAAACCTTAGTGTGAGGGCCATTTCACTCCTCTGATCCCTTGCAGAATTTTTGCTGAGTTTACAGTTCCATATCTCAGGATACATTTTTCACTCCTGTGACAGGTGGCTCCACACAGGTGTGCTGGGATTGTGGAGCAGTCTATCAGCCTGTCAGCTGGTGTAATTGTCCCACTAGTAGACCTCCAGGTCTCCTTTGTTATCCTGGAAACCTATCTTTTATTTTCCTTTTCTCTCCCCCCCCCTCCCCCTTTTTTTTCTTTTTGAGGGATTGTGCTCCTATTGTGAACAAAATTGTTGAAATCCAAGTTTCATTATTAATTCTTCAGCAAGTCTGTATGGGTAGCCCAGTGTGCTTTAAAATATCTTGGCCTCCTCATAAAATACCCCACAACTCCTGCCTGAACAAACATGGTGTTCTACACATGCTCAAAACCCCAAGGACCTCTTGCCTTGCTTAGTGAAATGAATTTTGTCATTGCAGTTCTGGTCAATAAAGGTTCTTCATTTCTCTGGAATTTTAAAGATAATATGCAGAGACAACACCCTGGTTCTCCAAAGGAAATCACAAGAACAAAAGAAAATACTAAACTAGCAAAAAGCGTTTTTGTTTTGTGCTGCTCTGTGGAGATATGCTTTAGCTACAGGGATTGCAGACAGAAAACCTGCCTAGGTAAGTTCAGTATATCACCTTAGCCTGGCTTATTTTGACTCACTGCAACCACGTCAATGACTTGATGAGAACACATATTGTATTCCAGGGCAGCCAAAAAATTTTAGGCCTGAACTGACATTTAACAGCATAACATGAAAGTAGAGATGTGCCCTCAGCCAAGTCCCTGGTCCAGAATTCCAAAAATCATTTACTGTTTAAAACACTGAAAAGTGAAAGTATGATCAATCTAAAAATTACTGTAACCCCAACTGAGCTTGTTTATCTTTTGCCCCTCTGACACAGTAAGATTTAAGTTAGTTTAGCTTGTAAGACAACTCCATGACATTAGTTTGTCAATCAGTAGTTCTGCTAGAGTTAACACAGTGCTCCAATATCATTGCAAGGGAGAAAAACCAGCAAGTGCTCAGAGCAAAAAACCAAAGCCGATTAGCTCCATGGAGACTTGTTTCTACATCAGACTGCATGGCTTATTGCTTCTGAAAAAGACTGCAGTGTCAGGCACGCCAGGCTGGTGACACTGAAATTACACAGACACACACACAAAAATCAATTTGCAAGCAAAACCAGCTGAAGACTGTGTGTGAAATATGCCCAAAGCATACAGGGGAACTGGAAGGGGGCACGTACATTGCTATGCACCCAACTCTGGTCTCAGGTCTTTGCAATGCTGACAGAGGTGAACGCTTTTTGCTATCTCTGATCACTGTATTCAAGCAGCTCCCTCTTAAGGTCCTGACTTTATAAACTTTCCCTATTCAGCAGACACTTAAGCATCTCTTTCAACCTGTTCAAGTGGCACATAAGCAGGTTCTAAAGTGCTTTGATGAATAGCATGGATCAAAGTATGTGCTTAAATGCTTCGCTAAATAATTAAAAATTGGCTTGAGAACTGGCATAAAGGCACTCACTGAAAATTACCAAGCTCTATGAAAATTAAATGAAGCAATTAAGGTTAGCTTTCATATCTATACTTGCAGAAAGGTCTGTTAAGTCTGGCACACAAGCTCTGGTTGTTGGATGTGTCAGGATCAGTAAGTCTAGGGTTAGTTAAAACAAAGCCTTTTTATAGAAAGGTCTTGATATGGACAAGGTGCTTTTTATACCTCTTAGCTGAAGGTAAACCCCAAAAGAAGGCTTTTGAGTAACAGCTTAACAACAAAAAATAAAAATTATTTGTACCTTCCTTAGGATTGCATCTTGCAATATGTGCCTAGGGGTACAAAAATTACAGACTCTTGTGGAGGCAAGGCTCATATCCCTACCTACTTTCATTGCACTCATTCCCTTTTGCACTACTTCAAAGTCTCTAAGAATTTCACATTGCCTGACCCTTCCTACACTTGTGTTAGTCCCCAAACTGTAATCTTTCTAAACTTGAACATAACTGGTTTATCGACATAGGACTTGCTATTCAATCAGCAAAGCTAAAACCTAAAAAAGATGAATAGGCAAAGTCTACAGGGACGGGCAACAAGTCTGTTCTCCATGCAAGGGCCTAATATTACATTGCTTAAAAAGATCTGCAAAAACATTTCAATTCCAGGAAAATGTAGCCAGCCGAACTGAGAGTTTATTTTAACTTGTGAAAAGCTGAGTTCATCTTGTGAATCTTATTTCAGTGTGTTTTGCTCAGTTGTCCTTTACCATCAGCATTAAGCCCCAGAAAAGTTTGTGTTTCCCTTGTGTAAAACCACATCAAAATCATATGGTAAGAGAGTCCTTCATACAGAAAAAGGAAAATCATACATGGAAGAGACTAACATTAGAAAACTGTTAAGAAATTTTTATGGTGTCTCTCGAGATGAATTAAAAACACATTCGTACTGGACCATAGAAGAAAAATGTAATAAAGAATGCATTGGGCAGAGTCCTACCTCCTGTGCATTTCGAATGTGGAGTCTGAAAAGATGTGTCACAAGCAGATTCTTATATACTCTTGCACTAGCACCCATCCTGAGAGCTATGCCACTGGGCACTTCAACCCAGCCCTGGCTCTACTGCCCAAAGGTGGCCCCTGAGCTCTTGCAATCCACAGTGGTCACAAGGCAATGCTGAGGCTGTTTCTTCTCTCACCGCAAAGGGAAATTTTCCACCCTTGCAAGAAATCCATTCTGCCTCTGGCATTCCTGTTTTCAGCCATTTTATCCCTTCTTGTAGTTGGGGCTTCTTGCCCTGTGTGCCAGATCATTCCTCAGTCAAGTTATCACTGCCAATTATAATCTCCCCTTCATTAGAAATCGATGCCAGCAGACAAGACTTGCCTAAAATTGTACACCCAATTAGAAGCAAGATAAAGAGTAACACCAAGATCTCATCACTACTAGAATGTCATCTGCTAGACTAAGTGCTAATGACCACAGGACAGCTTTCACTAGGAAAGTACATGCACCTTGTTAAGGCAGATATTCATTGCATCACTATCTAAAGAAGACGGAGAAAAAGACTACGTGGAAATATGGAGGAAAGGAAGTTATGAACAGAGCAGCGCAGGAAAGTCAGGAAAAAGTTTCATCATCGTATAGGATGAAGCACAAAAGCAGAGGTTAAAATCAAGGCTAGAATATGCTGGCCTAAGTTATCACAAAGACATGCAGAGCAAATTTGATGCTCAGAAGTCAATCGAGTTCACACAAAATGTCCTCTACAGCTGAGGTTTAAAAAATGACAGTCTCTTTAAAGTGAGAGGGTATAGATCAAATGACTGCTGCTGGGCTCCTGAAATTCAACTTTCAGAACCATGCAGTCTTTTAATATACATAACTAAAATTTACCTTTTCAACCTGTCTGGAGTCAGATACCTGATTGCTTTTGCCAACAGGGAGTCTGACCTCTTGAAGCAATGCACATCCACATCTGCTAATCCACACCCCTGGGGCGATGAACTAAACCCCACAAACATGTTTCTTTCTCTGTCTCACTTTTTATTTTTAACAAAACGCTCCTGTGAACAATAAATATTTAATTTTAAGAATTAAAAAAGGGCTTTGGGTTTAGTAGATAACCTCAGTCTAGTTATAGTATCAGCAGTTTTTCCCTCTAGGGAGTAATTAAGGGAAAGCTCTGGCCACAATGCTAAACTGTGATAATGACAGAATTTAAAATCATTTTCATACCACATGCTGCATTGCAGTTCATTTCCATATGCTCTGCCTTCAACGAAGGTGTCAGGCTTATAAAGTCTCTTGGGCAAAAGGATGACCAAAGTCCCAGTGCCTGGAAGGAAGCTCAGGGGAAAGACATACATTGTCATACTCGATGTGATAAGGTCTCCACATTAGGAAGTTGGCAGGCAAGAAGTAAGAAGGCCCTGGAGATTTTGATTATATTTGTCTCTGTCACACACTTATGAGATTGGTGATGTTTTGTTGGAGATTCACCTGGGCTATAAATTATTTGTTAATAGTGGACATTTAGCACACAGATACTGCACTCACCCCAAAGCTGGTGAATAGTTATGGTGAAGCAAATTTTCATGGTCCACGCTTTGCAAGACATTACAGCTGAGACTATCCCCTCACTGCAATACCATATGGAGAAAAAAAAATAGCATTATAGCCACATTACCTAACAGGTCACTGCTAACTTGGGTGCAGCATTGCCTTGACAGTTACATTGACTCTAATTCCAGCTCTGCCTTTTTCAGCAGAAATGAAATGACCCTTAGGGGAAGGTCATTTGCCAAGCATCCCATCTTGAGCGGGGAAACAAAATTATTCACAAGAAAAATGGGGGCACCAAGCACCAAGAACAGCCTCAACATAATATTTGTATCTGAAAATGATACAACTGAAGAAATACTCTGGGGGACAAAAAACCAACCAAACAACAACCACTAAACAAATTGAAAAAAATAAAAACCAACCCCAAAAACACCAGGAAAAAAACACCCACAAAAACAAACAAGCCCAAAAAAAAACCCTAGCAACCAGCTTCTCAGAGATAGCATATACCTTTATATAATTCATTCAAGGTTTGTCTCTTATTTTGATCATCTTCAAGTTCACTAAAATCAGACGCAGACACATAAGGTGGTAGATGAATGAATATTTATCACACACAAAACTGGTGATCATACTTGGTAGATCTCCCTAGAGGAGGTAGTAGAATAAGAGCATGGAAGGAGGTTGACAAGAGAATTGGGAATCAGAAACATGGTTAGTGTGGTACATGGAAGGAGCAAGGAAGGGACACATCTTACAAGAAGAAGGAGTGGAGAGAAGTGGGAACAAGAACGTGGTGAAGGGCATGGAGAGCAATAAATGGATTATCAGAAGTGAAACCTCCAGGTTCATAGGAGAAGGCAAGGTTAAAAAGAAAGGTATTTAGCAGGGAAGACCATCCACTGAAGATTTGAAAATGGGTCCTCTGTATAGAGCTAGACCAAAAGGATCCTAAGGTGCACCAGAGGCAGTGTGACCAGCAGGTCAGAGGTGATTTTCACCTTCTACTTCACTCTCACGAGACCCCACCCGGAGTGCTGCATCCAGCTCTGGGGGCCCCACCATAGGACAAACATGGACCCACTGAAGCAAGTCCAGAGGAAGCCACAAAGATGATCAGAAGGATGGAACACCTCTTCTGTGGAAACAGGCTGAGAGAGTGGGGTTGCTCAGCCTGGAGAAGAAAAGGCTTCAGGAAGCACATTCCAGTACAAAACAAGGAGCCTACGAGAAGGCTGGAGAGGGTCTTTTAACAAGGCCATGCAGTGGCAGACCAAGGGGACTGGCTTTAAACTGAAAGAGGGTGAGTTTAGATAAGACATTAGGAATAAATTACTTCCTGAGAGGGTGGTGAAGCACTGGAACAGGTTGCCCACAGTAGTTGTGCATGTCCCATCCTTGGAAGTGTTCAAAGTCAGGTTGGACAGAGCTTTGAGCTCCTTCCACTGTTTCAGTGAGGAAAAAGTTGTCCCTGCTCAGAACAAGGGTCTGGAAATAGATGATCTTGAAGGTTCCTTCCAATGCAAATCATTCTATCATAAAGAATAAAAAGGACTCAGACAACCCAGAAGCACAAGGGATCATGGAGGTATTATCTAGAGAAAATGAGCAAAAGGGCAGGTGATACATTCCTCCTCAGCCTGGATCAGAGAAAAAGAGTCCTGAAGCTCACCACTCCAAGTCACCCACAGACCTCCACAACACAGAAAATATTTCATTCCACTTTTGGGTGCTCATTCACACAAGGAACAGATCTGACACTGTACCACCTTTGTTCTGGTGCCAGGCTTTGGAGCCATCAGCCTGAAGAGCCTATTTCTCTTGATGGTTTTTATAGCTGGCTATATGATGGTACAGTACAAAAGCAAAATGAGGGAAGAAAAAGGGATTGCTGTTCTAAGCAGCTTAAAAACACATCTTAAATAACAAAGACTCTACTAAACTAGCATTATTGAGGTTAAAAAAGTCATTCCTCATAACTTAGAAAATTCTTAATTTTGGTAATTTCCAATTCTGAAGTGTTCCATTCAGAAATGTTCCAATTCTGAATTCTTGTGTTGACGTGTCATTAGGGTAGCATTACCTGTGTAAGGTACCTGTGCATGTTGCTCCTGTGAAATCATATTTCATACTACTTTCCACCTCCTAGGGTAGGAAGAAATGTAGGGGGTGGAGGGGGAACAAAACAGCAAAATTTTGAAGAATAATGCTAATGTATACGCATCCCAAAAGCAGGAAGTTTTGAACATACACATTTTACATTGGAAAATCATTCATTCCGTTGTACAGGCTCAGAATGTTTTCTTCCAGGACAAACCTAGAAAGATACCAGAACTTTTTCACCTTAGCCAATACTTATATTTCTCACTAATTCTTTGAGGTTCCTCCATTTCATCTCAAATCATTCATCTCTAAACACAGCAAACACAGCAAAACCTGTCACAAAGGCTTGAAAACTTATTTCCTTTGGGTTTTTATTTGCTTAACATTGACTGTCAAGGAATCAATACCTATTCTCATATGCACACAAAGACAAGTAATCTTAAGCATGCATATGAATAAAAGGCAAGCAATAGATTTTATGCAGTTGGGACACTGCATAATCTACATTTGTAAACCCCTTCAAAGACCTTTATAGAATTAATTAAAAATGTAGAAAAATATCTATGTCAATTAGGACTATACTTGCTTATATAATGCATTTGTGCAAATACAATGACAAGGTAAATTTTAAACTCTGTGTGAAACCAATATATTGGGAAGGAAATAAAATGTTCTATGTGCAACACTTCAGGAAAGCCCTGGCCACTCAAGACTGACAGAGTGGTTGACAATTTTTTCAAATCCTCTACTTTCTTCTGTTATCCAGAAGGATAGATTAAAATTCCCAGTAGCAATCTTCAGACATCTCATGGATTATAAGAATTCTGGTTATATAGTCAGGAAGTGGAAACAACAGTATGCGATTTGTCGCTACTCCTAAATGAGAGATCAAATTTCAATAACTACATTTCAAATGCTTACAATCAGCATTACAGCAAAAGACTTCAAACACTCTCCCTCAAATTAAAAAAAAAAGGCACTTCTATGAGTGTAAAGGTTACATTTATTGAGCATATTTTTGATATTTTTGCATGCTGTTATTCTCCAAGACCTACCTTATTTAGTAGAAATGATTCATTTGTACCTTCTTTGTAAATTTTGCATTGAAGTCCAAGTTCATGCACATTATGATAACTAATATCTTCTGTCTAATCCTGGAAGAGAGACCCCATAATTATACCATTAGCCATTAGCACAGTGAGCATAGTTCCATTTTTCTCCAAGAGCAATACTGCATACATAAGAGCAAAATCTGGCTTTACTTCCAGAATCTCAAGAATGTCTCTGGACAAGAACGACTTCTCACTATGCAAATGCAAGAGAGGTAAAGATTATACAGACATGGCATGAGCTACACTAGGGTTAGGCTAAATGATTTCCTGCCCAGGTGTGGACAAAGAAACAGGAACAGTGAGAATTTTCAGCAATAGATTTTGTTGGCTTAACAGGATTTAGATGTTTTATACATATAAATCACACCCACTTATTCATGGTATGTTACCGGCCAACTATTGCTGGAATATTCTCAGCAGAGCTGGGGCCCTTCTGCATGTCTTGCTATAATAAACATGGAGCTTATGAAACGGTTGGATAAGAAACAAATAATTATTTCTCTCTTGGGAAACAAGGCAAAATTTTGTTTCATTTTGACCTTAACACACAGGCATGACCCATGTGAATCAAAACAAGGGGAAAAGTTTACAAGAACTGGAGAACTAAGTGCTGGTGTTTTGCATAAGTTTTATAAATTAACCTCCTTTTTGTGCTGTGCTCCTTGATAACAGATTGTGGTCTGGGGACAGCTTCTGCAGTGGATCAGTGGTTCAGACTGTGAATTACTCTGGTGACCCACAGGTCAGTAAAAAGTCTTTATTCTCTAATAAGAATGCTTTATTCAGACATTCAACACATCTCTAGAAATAAGTAAATACACCTATAATTCAAGTCACTTCATCTTAGACCATGAAGAGCCACTGACCAGGATAAAAAACATGAGACTGGCATTTTATGTCACACCCAGATGCAGCCAGCCCCTGAAGTGACAGACACCTGAATCAGATGTCACATAAGGCAGCACATAGTGGTATACCATGCCCGTTAATAAAGGAGGAGACAGAGAGCCAGAAACAGGAATTAAAAGATCTAAACACACTTATACATCACCAGCAGAAAAAAAGGGGAGGGCATCAGCCAGTTCTCCTAAATTACCAGTAGTTTCATCATTTTACTTGGAAGCAGTGGATTCTGCTGACAGAGTTTTGATCCAACCTGTTTTCTTGTTTAAAAGTGTGGGAAAGTTATACTGAGTTTATTGCAGCATAGCACAGAAAGTTAATTTATGGCAAATGGTCTCAGCAAATGCCTGCAATCAATGGCTTGAGTATGGCTCAACGTATTTTCCCTCATCAGGGGTAAGTCCCAGAGCCCGGGTGAATATTTATGTTTGGCAAATACTTCATTTAGCAATGACAACATTAAAGCATGTCCTTTTTATTATTCCCTCACCTCTACGGTTTCTCCTTTCCAGTAACTCATTAAAGAAAAAAAAATATCAAAACCACCAACACATTTCCACACCAAATTTTCCAAGAGTCCAGACACTGAATGAAGGTCATCTTTCACATTTGCAAGGTTTCAAGGCCAATGTGAAATCTGTGAAGTTCTTTTATACAAGAAAAATTTTCACTCACTGAAGTCTAAGTCACATAGTGTCTTTCTGTCCATATTCCACATGCCTTTCAAGTACAAACACAAGCGTCAAACTAGATGTATATGGCTTAGACCTTGCTGCTCTTTGGGCCAGGTGAACTTTTTTAGCCTAAGTCCTGCTGAAACTCAGTCTTCTAATCCCTAAAATCCTCAAAACAATCATCAATAGCTTGAAATTTAGCTTGAAAGGCCTATTTTAATTTGACTCATCATAAGAAGTCAGAGCTTTTAATTAAGGAAAAGACAAGCAGCTTTTAAGAGTCTGTAAGGTTGCAAGTGTGTAAGAACCATTTCCACAGACTTCATAATCTAATGTTAATTTAGAGAAATTGCTTTGAAACCATACTTTGAAACTGCTGCTTGAAAGCCATGGTCATTCCTTCTAATTTTTAATATTTAGGAAATATAAGCAAAAACCAGTGCAAGCCATTGCAAGTGATAAGCCTACCAAATTTTTTAAGCATTATGCATAGCTTTATACTATGAGGCCACCCACTCACCAGCTGCAGCTGAACAAGCCATGTGCTAGCAGAGACAAATAGATATACAATAAGATACAAGTGCATAATCCAATAATAAATAACTACACCAAAAATCTTTAACCAAAAAGTTTCATAAGTTTTAAAACAAAGTTAGGGTGGGGAATTATTTTAGCCACCCTCTTCTTGGGATGTAGAGTCACATTGAGCCTTACTCTTGCAGAGAGATTGCCCTTTGAATAGAAAGCCATTTGTCAGCAGCTGAAGCTTCACAGCATTACTATCTAGGGTTTGGCACATCAGTAGGATACTGACAACTGAGGCATCCGAGGCACTGGGAAGCAGCAAGAATACTGATTATGGCACAGCTGAATATGGAAAAAGGGTAAGAATTCTAGCCCATATAGAATTTTTATGGAAGGTGTATTCTGCTGGACCAACCTTTTATTAATGATGTAGCCACAGGGGCTCATTAAGCATCTGCAAACAACAAGGATTTTATATATAGCCCAAACAACAGGTAACTGTAAATTGTAGCATTTGCCTTTGTATCGGGAAACTGGAATTAATTCCACCAGTCACTGAAAACTCAGGCTGCCAACTCATTCTTTGACCTCTGTTCCTTTGACCACAGCCATGAATAAGCCTTGCCTCTTTCTCTGGCAACTTTCCACTCAGCCCAAGTGCCAATCATTACACAAAACTAAAATTCAGCATCTCAACCAAGAAATGAGGCTTCTGGATTTTAACCATAGTTTGCAATATTTAACAGAACCTACCTATTTTCTGGAAGTCACTGGCTGCAATTGTCATTGCTAAGTTGAAGCCCATTTATAAATCAGCTGAATAAGGGGAAAATTAACAAAACAGTAATGAAAAAATATGATGGCATATTATTGGCAAAGGAACACAAAGAATTTCATAGTGGGTCATAATGGAAACCTTATTCAGTATGGGAATTTGTCACAGTTTAGGAGGCATGTTCCATTAAGAGATCCATGATTGATTTCAGATTTTGATTGTCTTGTAACCTATGACTTTTGTCTTGTCATATCAAGCATGCTGTCTGATAACAGAGAGGAACCAGAAGAGTTAACTGAAGAGCCAGGTGATAAAGACTAATAAATCCCTGGATTTCTACCTGGTGAGTACATTTTAATAGGTAAGGGGAAGTAAGCAAAAGCCAGGCAGGGTGACTCATCAGTTCTAGCAATGTAAGAAAATTAGATTTTAAGTGGAAAAAGATGTTTCCTAGGAAACTGCATGATCTGCTTGTGGAACATCAAACAAGAGCAATTTCCTAACAACAGCCATGGCTAAATTGATCTACTGCACCTCAAACAGCTTTATCAGTGAGAGAGATTGAGTCTCTTTTATATTTTCTTAGTTACCATCATCAATTTGTCTATTATTTGACTCCTTCAGCTGTTACCTTTCTGACCCTCCACAAGTACAAGTAGGATATTTGCCATTATCTAATTGGAAAGCACATTTTGCTTTCCCTCATCTTTTCTGTCTCTCTTTTTTGCAGCAAGCTCTAGATTCCACTATTGCTGCTGCCACCGAGCCACAAAGATGTGAGCATGTATCATGGTATGCAGCAGGCATAAGCTCAAGCAAGTGTTCTTTTTAAAACCCTCCACTTTGCAGCAATGGAAAGTGAGCTGCAACATAAGCAAACTCCTGGGCTCACTGCTCTGAGGTGTTCAATATACAGTACATTCGGCCCACCTATACAATTTACACTGGATCAAAATCAGTCTTTCCCTTTACACTGTCTACTTTTTCATTCCAATAAATTAAAACCCTCACATTTCTGTGAAAGCATACAGCACTTTACATTAGGCATAAAAGATATCAAGTATTTCAGATGCTAGGGTGGAGAACATTTGTTCTCCTTGATCATTTCCAATGCAGATTGTTCAATATGCATAAGTTATAGATGATGCAATACAGAGACTGTCTTCAGAGCATGACCATGGATTTCTGAGCATAAATCAGTGCATGTGCTGTGTGCAGTCAGAGAATTCTAGTACCAGGCAGCTCCTCGGTGCTCGTGCTACACACACAGCTCATGTGTGTCCTGTGACACTGAGCAGCAAAGGCACATCTGCTAAACAAAGATGTTCTCAGAGCACTTGGCTTTTTGGACATGCCTCTGTGCATTTAATATGTGCCTGCACGCTGAATCCCAGGTATCACAAAGCAAGCAAATTTACTCTAGGTGCACACATAGAGATGCATCCTATCCTGAAGCCAAGGCATTCTAATTAGTCCTAGGCAAAATTTTCTGGCAGAAAGGTAAGATATGTCTGAGGAAACCCAAATGCCTGGTAGCTCTAATCCTGGCCACTCTTGAGCTATCACAATGGATAAAGACAACTGCCAAAATTGAGAGCCAAAATTTAAGTAGGCTGCCAAATTCAGCAGTACTGAGACATTTTCAAGTATACTGATTGCACAGAATTGCAAAATGGAGAAAAACACACAGGACCAAATCCGTTCACGCTCACAAATTTGTCTACTGTGCAACTTGTGAGGAAATAAGAAACAGAGACATTATAGGTCTCTTCCACATCAGTGTTGCTCTCATCAAATTGAACTAACAACTACCTACTATGAGCCCGTGTAACTGAGGTTTTATTATTACTTCTGGTGCTAATTTGGAGATTATGATGCAGACAGAAATTATGAAATCCAAAATTCAGAAAGTCTGTTCTAGCACTTGTACTGCCTAAAATAAAGCAACATGTTCTAGAAAACTTGACTTCTACTATGTCTGATTTTTTTGATTTGCAACAATGATTTCATTGTCAACAAAACAAAGCTGGAAAGTCTATTCCTTTTCCGACCTACTAAAGAGAACAAAATTCTCCAGATCCTGGTGAAGCCAATGGCAAACTGTTTAATATCAAGAATTACACACCTCCTACCACCATCACCACTCCCAGAAAGCTCACATAAAATATTCTCAACAAAACTTTTATTCCTGCAGTGTTTTCCCCAACCTGTACCTTTGCAATGATAAGNCCAACCCTAACCTTTCCAAAAAAAAAAAAAAAAAAAAAAAAAAAAAAAAAACCCTTCCTTTCATAGTTTATAGCTTCATTCTTAGCTTAAGACATATTTAGGATTAATGTTTTTATTTTAAAGGAGTAAGATTAAGTATTTTTAGCCCCTGTGAAACAAGATGATGTATGCTGCAATTGTCAAGTCCCTGTTAAATTGCATGTAGCACATTCTGTAGCTCATAAATATTTAAGATGACTAAATAATTATCCTAGACTCCTCAACTTGCTTTTCTTTATTAGTTCCATGGGGAACAAGGAAAGCATTTGTTCTTCTTCAGCCATACAGACAATTATATTGCAAAATATCCTCTTTCTGTTGTTGGTGATGCTGCTACATGATTCTCTCCTATTGTGGTGTGAGGGAATTAGCCTCTTTCAGAGGAGAGAAGAACCTCCACTTTTTCACCAGATCTATTCAGCAAGCCTGGCAACTTTTCCAAAGCATCTCAGACAAAGCAAACCCCATGTCTCTTAATTCCTCTTTTAGCCTCCTGTTTCCAGTAGCAGAGGGTAAGAGCACCCTGATTATACAGGATTCAGAGTGTCAAGCAGGGGAGCCTATCTTGGCTTGGATCAGTTCAGTGGGGAAGTGACAGGGGCTGAATGTATGCAGGTGTACCTATTTAAACCAGTAGCTGTAAGGACTTGGGGGAATAGGAGGGTGAGCCAGCAGCCCTCTCACCATGGAAGAGCATTGAACAGAATTTTTACTGTTGCTTTACAGCTTATTCTCCTCTCTGCCTGTTTTCAATGCAGCCATATGGTAGCAAGCAGACACTTGCAACCTAATAGCAGATGAAGAGCCTGCACACTCTCACAGGCAGCAGACCATGCCCCAGCAGTCGGAGAGGCAACACCCACCAGCAAAGCCAAGGAAAGGGAGCTGCCTCCCAGATGGCTGGGATGCAGAGCTTTGTCTCAAAGCCTAAGCTTCTTGCTTCTGCAGCTGTCAGATCTGTCACCATGGTTCACTACCCGCTGCCACCGCCCCCACCCCCGTCCACTCGGGTGCAGTGCAAGGGAAGCAGAGCAGGAGCACAACACCGACCTCCAGCGAGTGCCCTGCCTTTGGAGTGCTCGTCACGTTGTGCTGAGATTAGCTTGCCTTGGAATACCTCTGTAAGAGACGGTGCATGGCACCAAGTCAAAATAGCCCGAGCAGTTGCTGCAATGTGCATCTGTGCTGAACGGAAACCTACAATTGTCTAGAAAAAGCGTGATGGCAGAGACCTGCCTTTGCTCTGTTAAGAACTTTGTCGCAGTGCCTAGGCACTGAGGAACATGAGATGTGTAAGAACTGCAAACATTTGAAGCACTTTTTCTAACCCTATTTGCTTTTTTCAGATTCGCCTGCATTTTTAAATTCAAAATAATGAAAGCAATAACGTAGTTGGTACAGATGTGTGTGAGGGACCACTGAGAAGTTAAGGAGGCTAAAGGCGTGAAATTCATATGCAGAAACCAAAGCATGTTACATACCTATGGAAATGCTCTCATTCAGAAATAAATTGGCTTAAAGTTCACTGTGGCGTAACACTCCCTGGAAGATCCTTATTTCCAGCAACTGGGAAAACCAACACGGTAATCAGCATATTTTAGGGTACAAGATTGCATGCCCTGTGTAGTTTTACTGCTACCAAAATAGACACAGGAGCAAGCAGCTCCCTCCATTTCTCTTCATCATACTTCGCTTCTCTTCCTTTGGTTCTAGCTCTACACTTTTTTGACTCCTGGATGGGCCTGTTCAATTAGCTAATCAGGCAGAAAACTAATAAGCAAAAAAAAAAAA
>VZDJ01000782.1:3124525-3239022 GCA_008694505.1 Cyanoderma ruficeps | reverse complement strand
AAAAAAAAAAAAGGAAAGAAACAAAACCCAAAAGCAACCTCTACATGTCCACCAGTAAAGGAATACCTGAAATATATTAGTATTTAGTTAAACTACATCAGTCAAAAGTGGAATACAGTTGTGCTAGAACAGTCTACTTCCCTTGGTCTGGGTGGTAGCACTGCAAGGAGGATTCTTCCAGTGTGGTTGTAATGGTGGGAGCGGCTAGAGACAAGCCTTTGTCATCCTATCTCATTGTTAATTTCCCATGGAATAAATAAGCCCAAAAAACCAAGCAACCCCAAAATCCACAAAGACAAAGCAACAAAAAACCAAAGGGGAAAAAAAAGCTCTTCACAGATAATTCAAGCTTACGTGCTGAGGTCAGTGTGAAATACATGACACATACTATTCAAAAAGTTCTAGAACTAAAAAAACACAAGTTTAAAGTAGTGTCTAAAATTAATGCAATAAAACACATTCGCTTTACAGCTGTGGCTAAAAAAAAGGGGAGGAAAGCAGCAACAGTAACAAGGAAATCATTTAACAATGAATGAGGATTACAGTGAGAGGCAGACACAGATTCAGATACATTTTGATGAAAGGGAGTATAGTTACTGGTACAGCTGCCATATAGAGGGAAAATATTTCACATTCTCCTCATCAATATTGCTGTCCTTGTGCTCAGATTAAATAGGCCAGGACAGATCAATAGGCAAAGTTTGAGACTGCAGTAGGTAGTGCAAAGAATTGCAGGTCGGAAAGATTTTTGACAGCACCCACTTTGAAAATGTCAAACTTCGACATCCTACCTTTTGTTCTGAATCTATCATAGATTGAAAAAAAAATGAGCAAAGCTTAATCCAGATAAATGTGAGATTAAGGATTTGAATCAATCAAATCATCTGTACAAAAGCATAATATTCTATACAACAGTATTACCTCTGCTTAGGAAAGCTCTTGACACCATAAAACATTGGAAGCTGAGAAACTACCTGGGGAAAAGAGGTGATGAGGAACAACAATTACTGTATGCTTGCTTTTGTATTTGTGATTTTACTGAGGCACTGCCTACTGACCACCACTGGAGACAGGATCATGGGCTAGAGGGACACATTGCCAGACCTTGGCACAGCTGTTCTTAATTTCCCCGTGTTGTAGCTGCTTCCATCATTGTGCTAGGGAAACAGAAGTGGTGGAAGATTCTTTAGAACATGGGACAGAAGAATCATTTCAATAAGTCTAGTCTTCATTTTATGCAGATGTGTCAGTCATATAATCCCTTGAGGAGCATCTAGGCTGGCTTTGGATTGCCAGGGATGCTTTTTCAAAGCAAACAACTGATGGATGATGGAGGTTTAGATCAAGTTGTTCTGTTTGACCATAGAACGTACTTTCATGCAGAACACTGTCTTGAAAGATTGCACCACGTGTCACAAATGACATAAACTGAAGATTTGTTGCTGCCAGCTTGGAATTGTTTATACTGTAGGGCACTTACTGTTGATAATAAAGGGCCACAATTAAAACACATTTTTGTCAGCAGTTCTGTGTTAAGGGAGGCTGTTTCAGCTCAGACTGTGCAGAAGTCCAGTTCTGTTAATTATTTTCCTCAAGAAGTTAGGTCAGCACACACAAAATGTACAGATGACAGCAAGCTGGAATAGTTTGCTATTACAGTAAATGAAAGAAAGAATAATCCAATGTCACCAATTAAAAAAAAAGTATAAAGACAAAGTACTGCATTTATTAAGGCTAAATCAAGTGCAAAACTGAGAAATGAGTGTAGGCAACTCTTCTGAAGAAAAGTATTTGAAGTATTAGAGGAACACAGACCATTGACTCATTTCTAGGATGATACATAAAGGCAGCTATCACTTTGAGATACATTAACGGAAATACCCTATGCAAGAAAAGAATGACAATTATTTATTCTGTTCAATACTGTTGAGATTTCAGTTGCAATGCTGCATTCAGATTTGAGAAGGATGAAGCCAAATGAGAGAGCAGAGGGGAGCTACAGGAAATAAAAGATCTGTGAGGGGAAAAAAGGGAAACTAAAGAGGATCACAGGAGAGGCGACATGATGACAGAATGTAAAGGCTTGCTTTGAAGAGAAAGGTAACCAGTCATTCCCATGTCTAGTGGGGAGACAGTACAATAAAAGATTAGCTAAATTTCAAGCAGATAAGGTTTAGGTTAGCCACTGGAAAAAGCTTTTTAGCTGCAAGGATTACAAAGGATTAAAAAAAAAATACTCAGGGCTCTACAAATTTTTATCTATAGGGATTTTGGGAATAGACTTAACAAATCTTTGCCAAGGTGGTGCCAATTCTAGACACAACTGGTAGTTCCAGAACTTACAAAAGATTCCAGAAATCTCACATGGCTAGAAATATTTAAATAGTGTGTTTTCACTTCTGGAGTGATAGAAAAATCTGGTTTTAGGCATTTGGGATTTTTAAGTAGAAAATGAACTAATAAAGCAAGCTTCAAATGTACATAGGAAAAATGTCATTCATTCACAAGAACAATTTCAAAAAAGATCCTGAGAAATAAACATAAATGTGAAGCACATTATTTATGACAATCTAATTTGGTCTCCTGTGGATGATATGAGTCATCTGAGTGGGCTGGAGGAGGCATTTTAGGTAAACTCACAGCAATATAGTCTGCAAAATAATGTTCATCAATATAATATTTACAGCTAGGTGAAAAGAGAGAGATCTTGCTCTTTCATTTCTGATAGCTATATAAGCAGAATTACATTTAAAATACAAATCATAAAAAGACATTTGGTATTAACATCTTACAGGAAAAGTCAAGGCTTTCTAGTGAATGAAAGAGAGACTACTGTGACAGTTTCCTTTCTTTAGTCGTAATGAGGGCAGCTCTGCTCAACCAAGTACCAGATTCCCTTTCCAGAATTCAAACTTAGCCAGACAATGCAAAGTGAGTACTTCCACTCAAAACTGGTTATAAAATGAGATACCAACCTTAAGATTGCCTACTCTCCTTTTCAGGAGGGTCTGCTTGCATGTAGACTTGCATCTTTTTAATACCAGAAGATTAGAAAGAATCTCAGATGCCACAGTTAACTCGCTCTCAATCATATTTCTCATTTTTCTAGGAGCCCTAGAACAAAGTTATAATACAAACCAAAAACTCTATTTGTGGAGTTCAGAAGTCAAGCTGAGTTGTTATATAAGCCCAAGTATTGCTGTCCTCTAATTCAAATCTTTGTTTCACCCAGAATTAATTATTAGGAAAGAAGATAGACATAGGGAGGGGAAAATGCTCATTACCACATCCTCTAGACTAATTACCAGATAGCTTCAGCTATGTCTGAAGCAAGTGGAGAAATGTCAATCCATCCACAAGAAGGCCAAATTAACGTTCTTTGGAAAGCAACAAAACACAATGATCTCTTTGGCACATGCATACACACGACTAATCAGAAGTCACTTATTACACTCAGGTGAGCAAATTCACCTCCATCAGTAAACAAAAAAAAAGAGAAGGCTCCCCAAAATAAAAATAATCATTAAAAAATAAAACCATTTTTCTTTATTCCTGTCAGAGTTTCCTTAGTGACTTCATGCACAGTTTTGAGACTGTCTTAAGGCATTCCAAGTGAATCATTTATAATAAGAAGGGTTAGAAATGTGCATATTCAAAAATAACCACAAGATGTGTAATTGTTTAGAACTGTGTCCCCCTTGTGGATGAGTCTGGGGAATACAGACATGGATCAAAGGCAAAAGAAGGGGTTTTTTAACCATCATGTAAAGGCTGGTTCCTTCCATATAGAAGTGCCTCTGCAAATTCATAGCAACTTGTGTAGTGGGAAATTCAAGCTCAATTCTACTTTGAAAGAAGTGTTGGTTTCTCAAAACTGTGTTTTGCTCTAGTGTGGAAAGAAATTATTCTTCTTAAAATAAAAAAAAAAAAGAATAAACAATCAATAATAATAATAAAGACAAGGTACACTCACACAAGGGATTCTACCAGTCAGATATAATATAATTTGAGATAGGGCCCCCAAGAGCCACAGGCAAACAGAATCACTTCCTTCTCCCAATATTAGGGCTTCATCACAGGGTTTAACCCCATGCTAACCTCTTCAGTTTTATTACCACTTTCAGAGATATGATCCCATCGTACAATTTCAGGTCCTCCTGAGTGATATCAGAGAGATCAAAATGTCACACTGAATTCCCCTGCAGTTTGTTACAGAAAAAATCCAAAACAAGTAAAGCCCACGTGACATACATGAAATGTACTCATGTGACAAGGAAAGGGAAAAAGCAAACTTACCCTTTAAACATCCAAGCCCTTTGCCCATAGTAACCTCCTTTTCAGAAAGAGAACATTAATGAAGACAAACAGCAACAGGTTTGTCTAATGCCATCTCAATGCACCCTCAGGAAAATCCTCCCCCAACACTACTACCCCACGCTAAATATCGACGTGTTACTTGGACAAAATTATGTTACTGTCCACAGCAGAAAGATAAATTTACCTCTTTGACAAAACTACTTTGTAAACAACCTGATTTACCCAGCTGCATATTACATGAAGCAAGATAATAACCCAGTGTTTACACGTTACTGCCCTTGCTACAGCACTTTTGAACAGTAGCAAAACAAAATATTGTGCATCTAGAAACGCCATTTAATGTTCAAAATTAGATTGCACCATATTAGCAAGAAAACTCTTATCCTGATCAGAGTTATTATAAGTCATTTTGCACTTTTCAAACCACTTGTCCCAAATAAATATTGATGGTTGGACCAGTTTCATGGTATGACATTCAATTCGAAAGAGCATGGCCTCCAAAAGAGCATTTGTGCCTCCAAAAGCACCAGATTAGAAAAAAAGCATAAATATTTGGTGTCTGGCTATGTACATCTTGAATGAAAATGGATAATAACAGTACTGGATTTATAACTACAGTTATCAATTGCAAATAACATCACTGAATATTTCCTAAAAATATGAGATTTTATGGGTTTTTTCCTCTGTCTTTTCTTTTTTATGCATTCTACTTTACACTATATTTTGATTTAACAAAAATATGTACAAAGTCCAGCACATCTAGATCAGAAATTATAGAGAGGGACAGATTGCCATGAAGATACTACCTCTGCATTTAGATCCCTCTGAAAAGGCTTTCAGGATACATGCCTCTGTAGTTACAATTCCACCTTTCCAACATTTATTAAGACTCTATCTGGAGCAAGAACTTATAAGCAGCATTTTTACCTTGCAAAATGAATCAAAAAAGCTCCCCTGCTAAGCTATGCTGATATATCAGCACAAATTCACAAGTAGAGGCTCCCTGACCAAGATCAGACTTTAGGATCCAGACAAATAGAAAATCACTGTGGAGAGTTAGCAACCCCTGAGTGGGTCAGCTGCTGTAAGGAGACAGCAAACATGGCCAAATGTCCCTGTCCAGGGGCCACTTCAGAGCAGCTGCATTGCTGTCTACAAGGAGGCTGTAGCCAAGTGGGAGTCAGTCTCTTCTCCCAAGGAACAAGTGATAGGACAAGAGCAAATGATTTCAAATTGCACCAGAGAATGCTTAGATTGAATATTATGAAAAATTTCTTTGTGGAAAGGGTTGCCAAGCATTGAAACAGACTGCCCAGAGAAGGGGTTAAGCTGCCATCCCTAGAGGCATTTGAAAGTCACAGAGATGTAATAGTTTAGTGGTGGACAGGGCAGTGCTGAGTTACCTGTTGGTTTTGATCTAAGAGATCTCTTCCAACCTAAAGAATGCTATGTTTTTGTGTCTATCCTGTACTACATAAAACCAGTGACACTCCACAGTCAATGTGCAAGGTGTACTATTTTTAGAAAGGTACAAAGGTGAAAAGTCTTTAACCCATCATACTGCATTTCTCAGACTCTTTCTGCACAACTCCTTATTTGCTAAAACTGTTTCAATCTCAAGGAAAAAGAAGGAGAGTTTTTAAAAATTTTTGTATTTTATGTCTTTAGCTTATTAGAAATTGTTTCTAGATCTAATCCATAACTTCTCCCTCTTTGGTTCAATCAAATTCCAAATACACATAGATAAACAGAGAGAAAGAGCTCTCCCATGAAAATGACACTGCTGTCATTTGATTGCTGCTCCCTTTCACAAAGCAGTGTGATGCAAACTTCAACAACTTCACCTAACCTCTTGAAAAACAGCATTTCTAGCAGTTTCTATCAAAACTCCTTTCTCCACCAAAAAAACAGTCCCAGAAATCCCCTATGAGAGGAACACTTTGCTTGGAATACCCTTCCCTATTTTATGCCATTGCTATACAAATAAAAAATGCCATCTCGTTTCATATGCACCTATGCAGATAGGAATATCTAAATACAGGGGAAGATGGCCATCGTTTGGTTATTAGTAGAATTTTTGACACTTTCTCATATAATATTTTTATATTATGTGATTAAAACCAAAGCAGATTGAATTAGTCTCTTATAACTATATACATCTATAGCTATATGACAAAAAACTGCTCTAAATAATTATCAATGACTCAGCATTAAAACAAAGTACAGCAAGATGAAACTCCACAATAGTCTTCTGCCCATGGCATTGAAAATCACAACTAATCAAATTTGTATGATGTAGTAAGAAGTATTCTTAGTAAACATGCAAGTGACATCACTGTAGAGTAGATTTAAGCACGTTTGAAACATTGTTACTGTTCAAAAATATTAGAAAGCTGGAATTTAAAAACAAAGGATACTAATCAATAAAGACAACTTCATACAAAAATAAGCAAACTCTGCAAACATAGGAAAGGTGATTTATTAAGTGTTTTGGAGAAGGGATGGAGAGGATGTCAGTGATTATGAATTACAAGTTAGGGTAAGGCAAGAATGTTGTGTTTAATAAAAAGACAAATATTTATCTTGACATGCATAAATAAAACTATTGTTGGCAAGTCATACTCAGTAATCATCTTGCTTATTGTGCAGCTAGTAAGATCTCTATTATATGTTCCAATTGGACGAAGTCCAGAACAGATCAATGAGAAAGTGAGAGGTTTGCAAAATATGATCTATATGGAAAGAGGGAAGGAATAGTAGTCATCTAATCTAGGAAGAGAAGGCTGAAAAGTGGGATAATATAATAAGCACAGCAGAAAGGAAAGAAAAATTGGTTTTCTTATTCTAATTGCAGATAGGGTAAGTGAAGAATTTAAATTACAGTGAAAAGGAAGGAAAAAACCCTAACCAAACAAAAGAAAAAACCTTTGTAACAGTAAGGGTGGTTACAGATTTTACAGATTGTTTAAAACTTTATGGAATCTCTAGCTGGAAAGGTTTTGGTCTTAAAAAAAAAATCAGATAAAGTTAATTCAGGAATGATTTTAAATTGTCTTGTTGGAATTTGGGGATAAATGGATGAATTAGATGACCTTTTTAAGGTTCTTTCAGTTCCTTACTTCTCCTTACATTGTTGTGCTGCCTTTTGAAACTTAAGGTAAGTCAGAACTGGCAATTTCATGCATTACAGTTGGGACTGCAAGTAAAAATTCTGGTAGATAAGCAGTTGATTTTTCAGCACTTGTTACACAGACACATAGGGAAATGGTGCCTGTTGAACTTCTGGCTGCCTCCAAGGCCATCTCTTTACATCCACTTTCTCTCTTCATATCTTCCCAGAAAGAATCATGCTGGGTTATGGTGCTATGTATCATCATGATCTGTGTACTCTTTATAATTTCCAGTTAATTGCATCAGTTGCACATCATTTGAAGTAGTCCTTCAGTTTGCCCTTGAAGTGTTCTCTTTTTCTCAAGCACATGCATTGTTCTTCGGTTTATCATACCACAGCTTCCTTAACATTCAGCTATTTTCAATTCATCATGCATAACTGGCCCAAACAAATGAGTCACTACAAAGTCTTGCATCCTAGCAGAATGGAAAGGCATCATCTTCCTGTCAACCTTGAGTAAATGTAAGAACAGCACTAGTCAGTTTTCTGCCCCGAGGAAATTCTCAACTTAAAAAAAAAAAAGTTTAAATACCAACATTTATTCACAGAAATTAAAATTCTTTTTCTTCAACTTGTGTGTGAATTTTATGCATCTTTAATAATGAAGTCAGTGCAGAAAAGTATAGATTTTCTTCCTGCACAATAGAGAAGTAAAAATATAGTATGTCACAGTATAAATACAACTACAAAGACATTTTCTCAGGAAAGTTTCCCATTCAAATAATTGACATCAGATCTTTTTGACATGACAAAATATGATTTATCACATTGGAGTCATATTGGTACATAAACACTCAGATTACCAGGTGCATTTGTTATGTTTGGGACTTACACAGAGGTACTGAAAAGAAGACAACGTAATTTCCTTACAAACACATTCCAACAAAGAAAGGAAAATTCTCAGGTTTGTAGTGTTAACCTTCTGTCTTGGTTTTAACATACAGCCCAATAAATGCCTGAATTTCTGGGAGCTGGAACAATTCATAGGAAATGTGTTACTAGCAGCACATGCTTAAAAATGAATTTTAACTGTGAGAAGCTAAAGTTGCATATCCATAATTTCTTCTCAATAGGAGAGTGACAGTTCATTATATATCTACAACTATTTCCAGTTCATCGGGTTTATTTGCAGATTCTTCTCCTGGGATGTGCACATAGCTGGGGTTAAATCCTGGAGCATTTGTGATGTATGGATGACAATGAGACATTGATACTGGAGAATAGATGACTCCAGCAGCAGATATTTAAGACATTAAGGAGGGGCTTGGGCAAATACAGCATAGATTTGCCTGCAAGAGTGTGTGAAATAAACTCATTTCACATTCATTCTCGCACCCAGTCACTTGAGCAGGGTGCAAAACCTGGTGTAACTGCATTTTTTAGAATGACAGTAGGAGGTCTACAGTATGTCATGACTAATTCTGACAATCATAGCCTACCTGTGGTTGTCATAGAAGTTAATGATGGATTGTTCGAAACCACTCAGCCTTAGGCAAAGCCCTGGGAAGTTAACTACTAGGACAGTCTCTAATAAGCTGCAAAAACCAGTTTATGGGCTATTTTGGGGATTAAACTTACTTTTTCTAATAAAGAGAAAACTTACTAAGACATCACCCAGTTTTAAAACCAGGCTCAAGAAGTCGTCAGAGATCAGTGCATTTCCATCCATCACACAATTATGACATATCTAGAACACATATATAGGAAACACGTTACAAGTCATATTTATAGTTATTTTGAATTTATTTAAATTGCTAGAAATAGCAGATAACTTTTTCAGAAGATTTTAATGAAGATCACATAAAAAAACCACTTCATCTCACTATACTATGACTTTTTACTGAAAACCAGCTCTGCACTAATGACTCTTCACATCATTAACTCTTACTGGAGACAATAACCCTGCCTCTAATCACAAAACAAAGTACTCTGATTCAAGTCATGAGGGTTTTGTCCCACTTTAAGTGTTGGCACTCACTCATCATGGCCAAAATTCAGTTCACATTTTTTAGCTTCTCCAAGCTACGAAATTCTTTACTACTTCAACATATTCAATATTTACATTGCAAAAATGCCTTCGATCCACAATGAAGATAAGCAGCCAGTTGTGCAGATGCTGTTGAATAGCCTGTGAATGCACAGTATTTTTATAAAGGCATATAGTTCACCGCTTGTAGAATAAGGCAGAATAGTGACTTCAAAGTCAGTAATTTACATTGTTTACTTCATTTGATACCGAGGTCAGCTGACAGTAAATGTGCAAAAAGCCAGTGTTTCTCAGAGCTACCAGCACTGAGCACTGGGCTGCCATGCAGCTTCACTTTCTTACTTTGGAAACAGGCTCAGCACTATGAAGTTATTTGCTTGCAACTCATTCTTGTAGTTTTCCTTCTCTAACCAATTCTATAACCAAACCTGCAGAATACGTCCCCTTAAGGAAAAAAAGCCTGAAAATTATTAGTAACTCAAGGTGGCAAGAAACCGATCAGCAGAACTCCAGGAGCACCTTGGAGACACTTGTCTGCCATTGGCTAATGAGGGAGGATGCCTTGCTTCTGATAATGAATAGAAGAAAAATAAAAAACAAAAAGCCTAGAAAAAGAGAACTGCCCATGGCTTGTCTTTGGTTTGGGTTTTTTGTGGGTTTGTTTTTATTGGAAGATGCTTATTGCTCTTATAAAAGCCTAAGTGGAGTTTAATCCTCAGATGAAAATACTTTGAAGAATCCAAGTTTATCTGGCATCAGACCAGATTTACATATAGTGTGCGAGTCAGGTCTACTTTTCTGCATGGAAGCAGGAAGAGTATCTCCGTAGATATATCATTAAACTGCCATTCTGCAGACCTGGGCTAATTTCAAAGTTCAGTCACAGGCACTGGGTATGGAACAAGAAAGATTCATTCTGGCTGAAAGCTCAATCTAATCACTGTTCATAAAAAACTCTAGTGTAAACTGAAGTTAATAATTATTTAGTGAGCTAGAAAAAAAAATGTAATCTTGAAAGAAAGTACTTTTGAAGAGCTCAGAAGCAGTACACCATAATTTACATTCAATTCTTTGTGATATTGCATTACTGGACAAATATTCTAAGAAATGAAGGGAGTTATTTTGGACTCATGTTGATAGAACCGAGAGAAGACTTTAATTCTTTATTAACATGCTGTTCAAATATTAATAGGTTTAATCTTATTAAATCAGATTATTCATATTTTTGAAGACCAAGAAACATATAAAAAATGAATTAAGCCAGAAGTTCATAACTGAGCTAAAAATTCAAGAAGTCCTAGTTGCATACTCCACAACAATGGAAAGACTAATTCCTTTCTTTTTATTTCTCTATTTTCTCTTATATTTCTTTTTTGTTCGCATTCCACACTAAGTCTACACTGCCATGAACTTCAAAGCTGAGTGGAAACAAAGAGGAACAAACCTGAATTACTTGTCTTTGACACTGTCTTTATGATTGGAAGATCTGTCAAAGGCAAATAAAAGCGGGGGGGGNGGGGGGGGGGGGAAAGCACAGGTCCTTTTTTCAAAAGATGTAATCAAAGAATAATTTAAGCTGAAAAAGACCTGCAAGGTTGAATAAAGCTGTAAACCTAACACTGCCAAGTCCACCGTGTCCTTAAGTGACACATCTACATGCTTTTTATTACAATTTACAGAAAGATTTAGTGAGTCAGAACTACATTTGGCTGAGAGATTACCATAAGCAACATTTGAACAGATTTTGCCATGAGCATCACTATGAACTCAATGAAAGCACCAATTAAAGTAGTAAAAATATCTTTGAGATGTACCTATACTATAAAACAGAATTAGGAAATGGCCAGCACCAGATTCCCGTCATCACCCAGCAGGTGCTTGCAAACTTAACTTTCAGTTTTCAAGGCATTTCCAGTTACAACACTGAAGCCTGACAATGAAAAATGTACTATTAAAAGATTAATCCATTTCCTGTCACACATGCCTTTTATCTAGGGATCATGTCAGACATTGGAACAGGCTGCCTAGGAACATAGCAGTCACTATCCCTGGAAGAGTTCAAGAAACTACTCGATGTAGTAGCACTACATTTTTGTTGACATGGTGGTGTTTGGTTAAAAATTGAACTCAATAGTCTTGGAAGACCTTTTCCAACTTTAATGATTATATGACTGTGGCAAGATACTGCTGGCCGGGGGAAAACCTGGTACATCGTGTGAAAGCTCATGTATCAAGACCTAGGCCATTGGAGAACATCAGATTAACCAAAAGATCAGAATGTTAAGCGGCTCAGATGTACCATAAGTGTGAACTATTTTTAGCTCAGTGGGCCCATGACACCTTGGGCCATAAAGAAGGGATGTAACCCACAGATGGGCTCATGACCAAGGGGTGGAACTCATCCATGGACACTCTCACAAATGTTATCCATGCATGTGAAACATGAGCTGCAATCATGCAGGACAAGCTTGTGTGCAGGATGGTGGCTGCAGTATGAACATGGGAGGGCCTGGCAGGTTGGCTCTATCGCACTCTCACCAACCCACCAGGGCCAGGGCCATGTGCTTACAGCGCTGGAAGCAGCCCCTGAATGGCCAGACACAGATCCTGTGTCCCAAGCCACCACCCAGAACACTGTCCTGGGCCTTGAAAAGCAAGGCTTATGGTGACATGATACTCCAGAAAAAAAGAGAGACAATGGGGCTCATTTCTGAAACAACTTCATGGACATCCGGGCTAAGGAACAGGGCATGGAGTAGGTATGTCACACACACCAACCTCCAGGAAAGCTAATGATAAAATGGATTGCTAAAGATTACACTGAGAGCAATGACTGGAGGGTCAACACCACAGGATCTGCCAGTCTGGCTGACACTGTCCAATCAAGGCTTTCATATACTGCAGGAGAGGATAAAGTTCCCGTAGTGCACATAAAAGTATGTTGGGTTATTCGTGCCTCAGGCAAAGGCCGCCCATCCATAGGATTGCTTTTTCTCAAGGACCTCAATGAACTAGGTGGGTAATTCTGATATGTGCCTCAACAGGACTTGTTTCTAGGTGAAAATAACCAATAAATTAAATTAGATTGTATTGACTCCTCTATAATGCTGTATGTTATCACTTTTATGGTGTGTAGTTGCCCATCACCACACTGGGCACATCGTGGTATCTGTCTCTGCCATTCCAGACATGGGGATCTGAACACAATCCCTTTTCAATCACCAAATTAATGAAGAATGAACTTTAATGAATGAATGAAAACTGGACAAGCACAACAGTGCTCTGAGTGATGGACTCAGAGCTAGCTTCAGCTTGCAACAGCCCAACACAACACAATACCTTTCCTGCCCTGAGAGATTTCTGATAGATAAAGAATGAAGTCATGGACTACATGAACTCAATGGAGTTTTGTAAGGATGGTCCATAAACCTGTGTTTCAAAAAATTGAAGGACAGGAAAGGTGAGGGTGTCCTGGAAACCATGGAAACTGGCATGCCACAAGTGGTATCAAGTAAGAGGTGGATACAGTTGTGGTGTGTAATGGAGTTAACGTTTTTCTTAGTAGCTGATACAGGGCTGTGTTCTGGATTTAGGATGGGAATAATATTGATTATACACTGATAGTTTAGTTGTTGCCAAGCAGTGCTTACGTAAGGCAAGGATTTTTCAGTTTCCCATACTCTGCCAGAGAGCAGGTGCAAAGAAGCTTGGGGGAGCATGGCCAGGACAGCTGACCTGTACTAGCCAAAGGGACATCCCATAGTATAAAATGTCTGCTCAGTATAAAAACTGAGGGAGATTAGCTGGGAGGTGACAGTCTCTGCTGTGGTGAGGGCTGAGCATCCATCAATGGGTAGTCAGCAATTGTACTGTGCATCACTTTTTTTCTTGGATTTTCATCATCTCTCTCCCTCTCCTTTTCATTAAAATTATTATTATATTTTACTTTGTTCCCCTCTCAATTACTAAACTATTCTTACCTCAATCCGCAGGTTTTACATTTTTTCTGATTCTGTTCCACAACCCAAGGAAGGGTGGGGAGAGAGGTGTTGAGGGCAAGCAAGCACCTGTGTGGTACCTAGTTGCTGGCTGGGGCTAAACCACAATGGTAAGATAAAGCGTGCATTGTTGTGTCTGACCTATTTTGAACCCATTTAGGGAACACAGGAGAAATAAAAAGCTATAGCGCAGGAGCTTGCAGTAAAGCTATTTCTTCCTTAGCAGTTCTGTTCTTCAGCATTCTCTCTCCCTTGCAATTCCCTGTGGTTTAATCCTTTTTTTATTTCCTTCCTTTTCCAAAAATACCCTCCCATGTTACCAACAGTTGCCAAAGGCCAATTGTGCTGAAAATAGAGGCTATTACTCTCAGAGGGAAAAGCGAAAGGAGTTGTTTTATCTAGCACTGCTAAATTAGCCACGTTTTTCTAAACTGTTTGACAGATTTCATTCTTGGTACATGACACTGAACTTCAATCACTAAGTCTCCAATAGGGTAAAAATAGCAGTCAAAGTAAGTTCAGGCCCCTTGGGATCATCTGTCGTTCATGTTGTGGAGCACTCTAGATGAATTCAGAGGACTGAAACAAGTAGGGTTCCCAGGAACTTACCCTACAATCAAGGTATAAGTTGAGAGTAATAACTTTTAATTGGATAACTAGAAACAACTTTTTGGTGGCATTTTAAAAGTGCTTTAGCATTTTACAAGATTCTACATTGCATCTTACAATGCTTTTGCATAACAATCTAATCACAATAGCAAACATATCCTTTTACATAACAAAAGAGGCTTCTCTTGCTTCCTCAAAACTAAGACTGCTGCAGTTTACTTTTCAGACTCAGAAATTAATCCTGAACCATCTATGCCCACCACTTGCAATCTTGAGGAGAAACATTTTGACCAAACTCAGAGTACGGTGTTAACATTTGCTAGCTAAGTTCACAAGAAAGACAAAGTATGACAAAATTAAAAACCTCACTGAAACATGTCTGTCAAAAATTCATGTCCTATTGCAAAATTGTATATGTCCTTAATCCCAGTTCCATTTCCATATCTGAAAACATCTCTTCTAAAAGCTCTGATAACTACTTTGTAAAAGGCAGACAGGTACAAGCCTGCTAACTTCTCGTTATAGTATGGGTTTCTCTCAGAGCCTTTACCTATTGTGCATATCAACCTTTTCTTTCAAATACCATCTTGGATCCAGTGACAGACTTCAGGGTGGATACACTGAAATAATAGTCATCTTCACTCATAACCACATCTGCCACTTTCAACAGAAAAGCAATAAGAAGCACACTCCTTGCCCTAGAACTCCTGCAGTTACAAATCCTTCATTCCTTAGCACCACAGCATCCACTCATTTCACAGCTGTCAGAATGCTTACACCTGACAATCAATACGACTTCATAGATCGAACGTACGATGAAGCTACTGCAAAGTTTTTCTTACTTCAATGCTGGAAAAACAGGGAACCTTATAAAAACAACAGCCACAATGCAAAACAAAAGCAAACCTCTGCTGCTTGAACCAACAAATGTAACTATAGCCTTGCAGTTATCTCCTGTAGCCATTATGGAAGAGAGTGGCTTACAGAAATAACACACAGTCCTATTGGTACCAATCCAATATATAATTGGGATTCTAAAGTCTCATACAAGTCAGTAGCAGAGCTATGGAAAACCAGCTTACTCCAAGGGTAGGATTCCATGTCACATAAACAAATATATCACCTGTTACATCATAAAATATCTGCAAAGGAAGCACCAGAGCCATTGGTGGGAACAGCAGCATTTATCAAGAGGGCCTTCACTGAACCAAAAATTAATGAGTTCGAACAGAAGATATCCTCCATTATAATTTCTTTATGGGGTTCTTAAATACTGTAATGATCCAGCACAAAAAGTACCCATCAGTATATTTTCTCAACTGATATGTCTGGGTTGGATACCTTAAAGTCCTGCCCTTTAGCTCTTAAGGAGGTTTTCCAACTCTGAACAAAAGTAATTTTATATACCTATATGAAACCCACTTCTTTTCTTCCTGAAGACTTTTGTAACCGGCTTCAGAAAAATTTTTATTAGGTTGATTAGTAGTAACAGCTCAGAATTCATTCAATGATGTTGCTGAAATATGACTCAAGGTGGTTAAAGAAAATTCAGTCCAGGAACAATTAAATTCTATTCACAATTTTTATGCAGAGGAAAGCTGTTGAACATTCCCTGCTACTTGATTATACATTACTTCAATGATCCCATTGATTAGGTGACTTTTTCAATCAAGTAAGGATGTCCATTTTCAACTGTACTTTTCTGCACTTGATGATTCTCTCTGTGCTGTGATGCATTTATTTTATTTTAATTGAAGAGGAAGGTTGTTAAAATTCTGGGAAAGTATTTAGACTATATGAATCTTTAACAATGGTCAGTGATTAGCGAGGCCTTTTACATATTTAATGATGCAGCTTCTGGTAATGATATGCTGTTCACCGTGCACATTGAATTTGAAGTGATTACCTGCATCGAATATTGTTTTCCTGATGAATTCAGAGTGATTCGTGTGGTGAGTGGGCATGACAAAACTCAACAATCAGGCTTGGTTTGAGTGACTATTGAAAGTACTGAGATAACTCAGAATTACAGAACAATTTTAGGTGCAAAGGAACATCAGGGAGACATCCAGCTCAACCTTCTGCCCAAAGCAAGGCCAGCTTCAGTTTTAGATTTAGTTGCTCAGGATATAGTCTGGTCAAAACTGCAGTATGAAGATTTTGCAATCACTCTGGGCCCTGCTCCAGTACTTGGAGATAATAATGGAGAATTATTTTTTTTTTTTTAAATCCAGGTGACAACCAGTTAGGCTTTGAAATACTGGCACTCCACTGAGGCTGGTGAGCCAACCAGTTTTTCAGCCACCATGTAGCCCACACTTACAACCCACGTCTCCTTGGTTTGACTAAAAGAATACTGTAAGAAACCACAACAAAAGTCTTGCTATGGGTCCAATGCTGCCACAGGAAGCAGTCAGGTATAATTGCCCTTGTTACATCGATGACAGATGTCCACAGTCAGTCCATCATGTACGCAGAGGTGGCTCCTCTAAAGACATAACATTTCATGGCATAAAGGTGATGCCATGTGGGCTCTTGTCATTCTTGCCTTTGCTGAAGATGGGAGGAACCTTTTTCCAGTTATAATGCCCTTTTTTTTTTATTTAGAATGCTTTTTTATCTCCCAGCTCTGAAGAATTCTGAAGAGTTCTTTCCTCCTCACTGCACCCTGCCTCTAATTGTAAATTGCTGCTGAGAGAAAAGCAGTGTCTTTTTTTCCACCCACTCTCATATTTTCCCTTTCTTTCCTTCATGTTGCCTATTGTCTATCACCTATTTATTTCTTTACAACTGCAAAGATGATCTTTCCTTCCCACTAGCTAATTTCCTTTTTCAGTCCACATATGTCAGGAACAAAACTGCAGTGTTTTCTGAGAGGTATAAGGCCAAATTCAGTAAATATGTAGAGTCTTGGGACAGAACAGCATCTCACTGCTCTGGAAATCTCAAAATGACAGTAATCTAGCCAAACTGTTTGCTCTCTTATAAAGCCTAGCCTGATAAAAACCTAAGAGATACACAAAATATCACCCATAGCCTAAAATAAAAACAGTAATACAAAGCAACACAGTGTCTATCAATGGTATTTCGATGCTCAGCTGACAGAAATAAAAGAAAATCAAAATCTTCAGATAATTTTCTAACAATGAACTAGTGAAACAGTTGGCATATTATGTATTTAAATCTAGTGCAAAAGAACAGCAGTCTGCTGACTTCTTTCTGTGGCAGCCCCTAGAAAAGAATAAAGCATGATCATTTTCACCAGCAAGTTGGTACTGTGGGGAATGCAGAACTACTAGCATGCCCTGATAAATTACTTCTCTCCAGATGAATACTATCCTTCCATGTTATAAGACTTGTCTAGAAGCCCCTCTCACCTATAATAAGACCTTGGTGAAAGCTCTCTGTTTTCACAGCCAGCTTTCATACATGAATCACATCTGCCTTCCTTGCTATAAGTGCTGTCACCTACTCAAGGATTCTAACTCTTTTAAGGTTTAAAAAGTGTTATGCTTTTATAAAGACCAGATTTTTATTTTAATAAAGAAGATTCATGCCACAATAATGTCCTATTTGAAAAAGTAACATTTGAAATGCATAATTCAAACATATTGAAGGTTGTCTCCTGCGGCTTATACTAAAATATCTGACTGATGTTCTGTCCCTGACATCTAATAATCCCTTCAATGGTCAGCAGCTAAACACATTTATTATGTGCCATTGAAAAATAAAGTCAGTAATTGGAACTGATTTTTTTCTATGGGTTTCAAACTAAGCAAACAAGGGAAGTTATTTCTGGGTATATCCTTTCTATGGAAAGAAAAATTCAGATAAACCTCTCACTATGTAATCTTAAATTATACTAATTAGACAATTACCTAGTATAACCTATGAAAACACAATCCAGGAAAGATTACAAGTCTATTGCCAAATCTGTTATGAGGGAAAACTCTTGGAGGAAGAACTTGACACACGGGGAAATTATAAGGTTCATTAATTGAGAGAGAGGACTAGGCTGTCTTGGACAGTGCAGATGTAGAGGGGACTTAATTATTTAAGAGGTTATAAAAAGAGCTCAATCTCTATTATATCCAATTTGCCCCTCTTTAAATTTGCCAGAAGGTATGACAAAGAAAAGATATTGAAACTTAAAGAAGGAAAGGTTCTAACCCATGAGGAGGAGAATATTCTTCACATTCACAAGAGAAACACCAAGAGTAACAGTGAAATAATGTACATATATCTAAGGAAATTTTCTCTCAGAATCTTTCAAAACATAGAAAGCTCATCATTGTGTTATTAATAGACAACATAAACAACATGAGGCACAAAGTAAAATTAAAATGTATAAGAATCAGAAACATCAAAATATTACATATGCATATATCACAAACACCTCCTTGTTTTTAGTAACCATGATTTGTAGCAAGTGTGAACATGGCACCCTATCCTTGGATAACCTCTCTGAATTTCTTACTTGAAATCTGGTCAAGACTTTTATAAATCTGTTCTTTATTCCTATTTCTGATATTAATGCAACCCCATTTCCTTAAAATATCATATAAAGCAGAATTTACTGTGCTGCCTTTATGGTCTTTTAACTATCTAATTTTCTACTTCACTGTTTCCTAATCTCAGATTTAATTGTATACCAATAGTTCCATCTGTCTCTACATCACATCTGTACAACTTACACAGCATATTCCACAATGTCCTGTCATACCTTGTGCAGTCATGCATGAGGCTACCACGTGGAGCGTCTGACACTTTCCAATTCCATTCCCAAATTCATTGCTCCTTTCCACATCAGGATTCTCAGCTTTATATTCTCCCAATCTCTCATATACACAGATAAACACTTCTCTTCATGTTTTGCTCTACTACCAGTAATTTAAGAAGCCGATCTCATAAGAAACAATGAGATTAAGCACCCAGTGCATCTAATTAAAATCAATGTGGAAAACAATACTCGAGTCCTCTGAAAATATTTTAAGCATACATGCTAACCACCCTACTGCAAGCAGTGTAACACTTTTATAACTATTGAGATCTATGAAGCATAATACTGAATAACACAGACTTCCCAAATATTTTCTGTATCTAAAGAAAAATAAAATCTTTATTGCTTTTCTAAGTAATTAATAGTCCTTTCTTCAACCACTTTTGTTTAAAAAATGAAATTATTGAATTTTTTTTAATTAAGTGCGGTTGTACACAAAAGTATAACGTCACAAACACCTGTAGCACGGAAAAGCCAGTATTTCTAATATTCATACAGAGGCAGAAAACCAAATCTAAACTCCCAGGAGCTTCTGTCAACTAACACTGCAATTGTATTTTCAGCGAGTCCTTGTATATGTGCTCATACATGAATATGTGCCAATATACACTTACATAAATCCTTCCTTAGTGAAGAGGGAAAGCATCTAAAAGTTTTCTTTCAGTTTTTCTCTGCCAGCTGGCTGGGTGAGCTGAGGACAGCAGGGAACAGACAAGGATTTTAATATTTTAGGGATCTGTCATTTCAAGGATAAACTTTTCATTGCAGTATTCTGAGAGCCAAAAATGAGATTGGCCCTCATGCACCCAGCAGTCAGAAGAACAGCACCTCAGCAGAACAGCCTGTCCCATAGTTCCACAGTCACAGTGTCGCCCCAGTAAATCCTGGTTCTTAGAAGGGACTCAAACTTTTCCCCATATATTTGTTTGCATGCACAGTCATGAGTAGTTCTGGATTCAAATGTGGAAGCTTATGAGAAATCATGGCTTAAGTTTGCTACTATCCCTTTTAAAGTATAATTAAGAGGACTGGCCCATAGGTCTGCCATTCAGAGAAGATTTTATCCTGACCACAGAACACACTTCAAGTGCAAATTGTGATCATAACATGGGCAGTGCAGCTACTTCAGACCACTCTAGTTCCTAGAACAATGCAATCATACCCTTGTGGTGGAATATCCAAGGAAAGATGTTCTGCTAAAAGGTAACATGAAAAGATAGATATACCTATTTCAGGATCATTTTGGAATCTGGCAGATCACTGATTGCATTCACAAGGATTTCACCTCTTTGGTTTGACCCATTCCAGGTACTTCTGCATGATCCTCACTTGCATAGTGCAGATATTCTGAAACAAACTTGCTGTAGGACACGGGAATGATTAAAGCTCAGAGAACTGAGCTGACTGATAGGTGCAGATTTCAAACCTAAACGGGATCCTAACTGGCTAGTTTGAGACCACTTCTTGCAAAGGCATCCACCTTTTGGAAGGGAGTTGGTGGCAGCTGGAAGAGGCAGACTGACCTGAAGTCAGAAGGTCAGTATTTTGGATGACACTGGCTGTCAACTGAGGTCGAGCTCTAGGCTGTTTGTTAAATTAATTTTAAATTGTTCTAAAGGTCCTTCTCATTTAATCAGATGGTTTTCAAATAGCTTTCAGTGAATCTTTCAGTGACAAAATTCATATCCACCAGTAAAGCAAACCATTTGCAATTTTCATTAAAGATTTACTTATGCTCCCTTGTGCTGAACAGTTATCAATTCTGATTAAAAAATCCTTTACTTTTAGCGACATGATGAAATGGAGTCTCAACAGACCATCTGCACAAAAGGACATCATTACAGCTTCTAACTTTCCGGCAGAATCTTCAGGGAAGGCTCTAACCTCAGATTATGCAACACATGAGACAGCAGCCTGTCTCAGAAAGATTGCCACAAGGAAATATTTGAAGCAGCTTTAGATTAACACAGGAAACTGGAAGGTTACAGCCATGGAGCACTTTTGCTTAATGAAAGTCTGATTTTAATATTTGAGATTGTTTTGAAGCACCTCAATATCCTTAGATGAAAACTGAGTTTTGTTTTGAAGGGTCTGGATTCAGAACTTGCTCCTGCAATTCCATTTAAATCAGTTACAGTGACATGCTATCAAGAGGAGGCATCTTAGAAGTTGGCCTTTTCAAGAACCTAAGTATGAGCTATCAGGAACCTGCTGGGGGCACCTCAAAGCCAGCAGACATCTACAAACCACACCCCCCACATCTGGACACGCACTGTAACCACTGCATTATGGTATAGTAAAGTACAAACATACCTTCAGGAATGTTTTAAACAAATAGCTCAATTCTATTTGTATATTTTAAATCCCACACCTTTTCTACGATATACTTTATGGATCTTGCTGCAGGGTGTTGTACACAGAGACTCATAGTTCAAAACATCCATTCCTTGTTCTACAGAGCATAGACAAACAGATACCACCACCTCGTGCTTGATAAAACTTCGGAATATATTATTTCCTGAGTACGTGGTCTCAGTGAACACGGTTAATAAACGAATGTATTATTCTGTTAAATTACCTCAGCTGTCTTAGGCAAATAATAGTTGAAAATTTCCATGAAAAAACAGCCAGAAAGATGATGTTACCTTCCTGCCAGTCCACCCTGAGAAAAATAGGGCTGCATAAGGTCAATCTCAGAAAGCTACAGTGGGATGACAATACCTGTTTTATTACTATAAAAATTTCTGTCACATTTGGGGGTTTTTTGCTTGGTTTGCAGAAAAGATAATTACTTAATGATAAAAACAATCAGGGCTTTGCCCCAAGGAGGACAAAACCTAAGTACAGTGAATGAGTAAAATGCAGGTCAGGCCCATAATCTCTGTCGCTCCACCTACACTGTAAACTCTTTACATGTTTATCACCTACTTGATTATTTTCCCAGGTATTTATTCCTGAAGCCAAATCTGGCTAGGTAATTGTGAAAGCAATGGGATCAACACTGTCATACACCCAAAAACGCCACATTAAATTTCTGGGTCTCTGCATATATGACAATGAGCGTTGCACAAACACCTCTCAACTATATATCAATCATTTACTTTTGAAAATCCTACTTATAAATGAAAAGAACACATCAGCAAATTAGCAAAACGCATGAAGGGCATTGTAGGAGAGAGGGAATCTTTGCTACTCCTGGGCAACTAACTGCTAATAAAACAAAGGATTAACAACAAAGCCAGGCTTTTCTTTGCTTATTCCCTCTACACAGGCACTTGTTACTTAGAGGAAATTAAAAGGAAATCTTATATGCTGCAGAGTTTGTTTAATATACCTACGAACATCTATCAGAGCCACTGCTCCTATCCATGGTGGTAAAATAAATCTCTTTTAAAAGTCAAGAGCAGGCTGGTGACAGAGAGCTGCTGTTTCCTGGTTCTGTGAAAGGATTTTGAGTGGCTAAATATATTTGTAGGTTTTGAAGTGGGGTGGGATCTACAGATGGGAGCATTCAAATGACAGTGTATCTAGGCAAAGATTGGCACCCATTGTTCAGGAAACAGAGGAGAGCTGAGATAAATAAAATTCCTTAAAATATACTTTTTAAATTTTCCAAAAGCACATCATTCTTATGAGGCCACTATTACTTTGGGTTTTTTGTCTGCATTCTGCTTGTTACATTAATTCACAGTGTCTAGCCTTTGCTGCCTTCTCCCAGTCCATGGTACTGAGGATTACCTGGTTTCTGTTTTTATCTTCTGTAGTTTTGAAATTTAATCAAAGCAGAGACACTTTGTTTCAACAGCACCAACATGATTTATGCTGCAGTATGCGTCCCCCAAGATAGCTATTCAGACTACCAAACCTCCTGCAGCCAGGCAGATCAAAAGAGGGAATGGGAAGAGGGGGGGAAGGTATGAGAAAAGCCAGTAATTTTGTTCAAAATTTGGAAAAAAAGAAGCAAAAAATATATCAAAACGGTGTCAGATTTTATGTATCTTTTACTTCGCAACTGCAACATTAGCTGGCAGAGTTATTTTGTAAGCCAGACTGTTTCAAGATTTCAGCAGTGTTTTACAACAGATAATAGAAATGACAATTAAAAAAACCTATTCCAGTTTGCATATAGGAAATGCAATTAGTATATTGTAACTTAAAAACAAATTGGGAGTTCTCTTTTTTATATAAAAAGGAAACAACATATTCTCCACATTAGATAGGAAATAAAGTTTAATTCTTTTCAATCATTATAAGCACAGAAACACTAAAGTAGAATTCCAGCCCAGAAAAACAAAATCTTATAGAGAATTTGCCTTCTTAGAGAAAAGATTTTCATTCAGTACATTTCCACTTGTTTCCCTTTCCACGTACTCTGCACTATCATCTTCATTCTCAGTAGACGGTTAAATCTCAACTACATGCCCATCAATGATACAAGGAATCAGCTAGAATAATTTGCGGACAAAAAATATCAATGCACTATGCTTTGATTTCTCCCCAGGGTAGCTAAACATTCACAGATTTCTTCAGTAGCTGCCTCAGTCCCATAGTAACAAAATTAAAAACTGTCTTCAAAGTTCCAAAGTCTAATTTTGGTTTTGGTTTTTTTTTCCAGCAGCAGGCTAGTCTTTGCTGCATGACTAATAAAAAAAGGCTTTTGAGGGTATTGTGTGATTCTTCTTTGTGGTGCTGGTCATTGGCTGGTTGGTTGGGGTTTTATTTGGGGTGGGATGCTTGGTTTTTGAAAAACTGTTGACATTTCCTACACACCAAGTTTCTAATCAGTCAACCTAATGTTTCCTCTAAAGTGGTGGGTTTGTTTTTGGGTTAAGTTCTAATGCCAAATACTTGCAAATGTGGAAGTCATTAGCCAGATGCACCTTTTCTTGATATTCGGTTTGGCAAGTGAGGCATTCCTTCATTTCCATTTGAACAGTCCTCTTCCTCATAGCAACTTAAACAAGAACAAAGGTACAGAAATTGGCTAAACCAAGGTCTGAATTGGCAAGTGTAGAGAAGAGAGAACTATACTTAAAATGTGTGCAACATATGGAAGAATGCAATGAGACATCTCAGCTGCTCCTTCTCGATCAAATACAGCCAGTAACTCAACAGCCCCCCTCTGACCTGCATCCCTGCTTACCCCCCAGAGTTAGAGCAGTTAATTCTGCAGCTCAACCTGTGGAGATCCGTGCTGCAATATTAAAAATTCAGAGCTCAAGATGATCTTCTGAAGGAAGGTTTCAAGGAAAGGGCACCGATTGCACAGTGGAAAAGGTAAAAACAAGCGTATGATGTTCTAACTCCTGTAGGCATAAATTATATCTGAAAGCTAAGTTTAAGTAATATTGCAGCTGTAAAATCAGGGGTAAAAAATTAGGAATTGTCTGTGCTAAACCTTTGCCCCATTATGACCCATTCTGTACTTCCATGATCACGTCATTTTTCTGACATAGTAATGGATTCATACAAAACCCCTGTTCAGCCCCCAACCATGAATCTGCTAGTTTGTAATTTTCGGATACTTAGTTTCATAACCTGGATAAGGCTTCTTTATGTGAACACTGCCTGCTCACAATCACATTTACACTGCCAGGCTGGAGATGCAGTTGGGGATAGCAGTTCAGCACACCTACACAGAGAAAGCATGCTTACATATAGTGCTACTTGGAGCAGCCATATGTGACTCAATGTGTTTGATTTTAAATGCATGAAATATTGACACGTTTTGCTTCTCCAGCACCTGCTGCTGACTGAGCTACGTACAAGCAGGGCCACAGGAGTTACCCTCTCAAGAGTAAGTAATGTATGATGACAACTCAGCAGTCGCCAGCCAAAGAAAGGAGTGAGATGAGCAAGGGGACTAAGAAGGATAGTTACTCCAGCCAGAAAAATAAGCAGAGCCAGAAAAAAGGAAAGACATTCAAAACTCCTTTTTTTTCGGGCCCAACAAAAGCCCTACGTGTACTGAAATAACTTTTTTTTTTTTTTGAGCTCTGAGAGTTAAACTTGAAGAATTCATAAATTTGTAGGTGCAACCAAAGATGTTGGGATGGCGAGAGAGGGTGTAGATAGACGAAGAAACAACAGGAGAGGGATGACACTGTGCTCACCCATTCCCAACAGCCCGAAACACAGAACTTGCCTGAATAAACATTTCTACCTGAATTCCTTGTACTATATGTCACAACAAGGTGTTTAGGAACCTGTGCCATTTTTTTTCTACCTAACATTGCTTCTACCCATCTAATTTATAGTGCAGTGCTTGATGAATTAAGCAAACAGGTGATTAAAAATTTAAAAAAAAATACAAAGTCTGAGTACTGAAAATGCACAAATAAACAAAATAGCTTATACAGATACTTCATCAATTTTCACATATTCTTCCTTCTTTCAGGGTAGCTTTCATGCCCTATCTCAATTCTTGGTCTACCAACAAAGACATTTACCCTTTTTAAAATTATATATATATTTACTGTGACTTGGAAGTAATATATTCTTCACAAGGTTTTGAAAGCAACATTTGCTTCTCATTCCCATGGCTCACACTTGATTGTACTGGCAGGAAGTCAAGACTCACAAAGCAGCCTCCTGTCTAATCAAAGTTAATATACAGTAATAATTGGAAGGACACTGGAACAAAACACTGAATAGTGCCAATGAGTAGCAAATATCACACTGAATGCAATGCGTATGTTTTAGAAAGGGCTGGGGAATGCAGCTTTATTCTCTGTGTCAGAGCAGCAGGCTTCTTTTTTGAACAGGAGCAAAAGAAATAGCTGTAATGCCTGTCCTTCCCTTCCAGACTGCTGACTCACAGGAGAAGGTGTCAGTGAGGCAGGCAGCAAACACATATGGGGGGCCTGGGGCAGTGAGAAAATGCAAAACTCTGTGTGCATGTGAGTGTGCATGTGTAATGAAGTGCTGTAAGGAATAAAATGAGAATAATTGTCTTCTGTTTTAAGGATTGGTTGGACTATTTTTTGCACGTTTGCCATACGCCAGAATTACAGCTCCCAACACTGAGCAGCTCTGTCTCTCCGAAGGGGAAGGGCTAAGTCCAGCTGAGGAGGTGGTTCCATGACAGGAGAGGTGTAGCCAAAGCCAGTAGTACCACCAGTGTGCATCAGCCTTGATCTTGAGGAACTTCTACCCACACCCCAATGAAGAATTAGCAGCCTCCACTGAAAAAGAAAATGGGCTCTTTTTTTGATTGCTGAAAAGATGGGAAAGGTGCATCCAAATTTCCAACAGACTACATCCCAAATGACTTAGTGTTTTACATTGACGAAATTTTGCAAGAAAGCTTATGAAAGTATCCTGATCCTTGATCCTTCTCCCTTCTCAAGGGTGTGTGTCCTCTCAGGTTGCTAATGATGTAACACAGTTTTGTTAAAAATCACAGTTAATGCAGTGGTTACTGCTACTCATATGGGACATTCCTCCATGAAAAAGGACAAACAGAAAAACCAAGATGGAGACTAATAATAAAACATACGGCTCTCTACAAAGGTGCCAAAGCTGCTTTGTTTTGTTTTGCCTGCTTGCTTTTTATTTTCCCAGAAAAATTAAATGAGCTATTTTCAAGTTCTGGATAGAGACTTAGCAGATATTTCAAGAGTCGATAAATCAAACAGTCCAGTCAGTTCTATAGCCTGTATCAAATAACTCACTTCAGCAAACCTTGCAAAGCCACCAATGAGAGATTTGCACCAAGCACAAGGCTGCAATGCACAGCTGTGGGTCTGGGAGCAGGGCAGATGAAGGAATGAACCCTGATGACAAAGAAATAAATATGGCAATGTGCATGAAGTACAGTTGTCCATTTTCTTACATGTGTTTCCTTAAAGGTGTGAAAGTATTCAGAGACGTCTCTCCAGAAAAAGAAAAATTGAATGAACAAACATACACACAAAAAACTACAACCAACCTAATAACAACACCAAAAAACACAAACAAACAAAAAACCAAAACACAAACCATGGTAATTTATAGGAAAAACCTGCTGACAAACACTTGGTACTTTATCTCAAAATGCTTAAAAATCATTATTAAATGTTTTATCCATTAAATATCACTTTACCTACTTCACATTCACAAAACCAGAGGCATACTTTTACTGGGACCTTTTAGGTCCCAGTGAAGATGAGCTTATTCATTACTAAACCACATGTATCTACCTGCACAGAAGAGTAACGAGTCTGAGAACATACAGTGAGTCTAAAAACATACAACTAGTCTAACAACAAAGCACTTCAAGGAAGAGATGTATTAGCTCTTACTGCCAAAATAAAACAGAGGCTTTAGGGTGTCTTTAATGAAACTGCCTATGTAATCATGTGATACACTACATACGTGCACTGTCTCTTCTCTCCCTTTGTTACTGACTTTGGAGCCCCTGACCCTATATTTTTAATAAAGCAGTAATTGTCTCAGAGATATTGAGGTTCTTCACAGTTTTTGAAAACAAGCAAGCAGAGAAATGACAAGCATTATTACTACCTTTGCCCAAGGAAAGACTGAAGAGTGAACGCAACTTTTTTTCCACTGGAGAATTCTCACAAGAAAGATCACAAGTCACCTAGCCCCAGGAAAGCTGCAAGTTCCCTTTCTGTTAAAATACAGAGACTCCAACCACAACCCAAAAAGGAAATCCATAAGAAATTTTACTTTCTTAGTTCGCTTTCTTAGTGAAAGGTTCATTTCCAGGTAGCACAGCCCTTGAAGAAGCAATATACTCATAACTGTGAAGAAGCTTGTCAACTTGCCCATCATTTTTCCACCCACTCACCAAAAAAATCCCCTCAGCTCTCAGACAGGCTTCTGAATTTTCAACCAGCATTTACATGCTGATCATCTTAGGGGAAAAAAAAAAAAAAACCAAAAAAAAGAAACAAAACAAGCTGTCCCCTCTTGAAATCACTTGCCACAGAATATTCTCAAGTAGTAAAAATCTTCCAAACCATTTCACCTGAGTGAAAACAGGAACACGTTGGTAGCAGCCTGTGAAGTCAAGAAAATGGGCTGATCCCTCTCAATGTTATTCTCAACAAAATTAACAATTTATTTTGGTTATAATGAACCTTCTTTGGTTAAAGCTGCTGCATTTGTTTCCAGGGAAATTTCACTATATAGGTGGGTACAAAGTGTGAAAACAAACATTTTTTGACCCTCTGTGTGGCAAAAAAGATTAAAATCTAAAATGAAAAGGAGGTTGTTTAGTTTTAGTTTTAATTTGAAGTGTATTCCTAGAGCAATTTGATTTCATATCTCAAGCTTTGCAAAAAATGTTTTCCATTGATTAATTTTGTTCTCCAAACTAAGATTTTGGGGTCCCTTAAAGCAAAGGTTTTAAATTATGGAATTTGGCTTCAATATTAGCTATGGAAGGGCTAGTTTAATAATATTATTACACTAATTAGCTTGTAACCTTTAGCTAATTGCTTTCGGTTCTCCATTAATTCAAGTTCTGATTAACTAACAGATGTTCCACTGCAACAAAAGTTATTATTAGCTCATATGTGTTCAAATGTTAAATGCAAACTCCAAGTCAGACTGCAGCTATTTTCAAACCTCACTTCGATAAAAATTACATTTTTATTCTCCATTCCTCTTTCTCTCTGAGAACATTCAAGCCATTTTGGCAATGGCAAAACTCCCCAAGATACTGCGGTTAATACAGCTCATAAGACCACAGCTAGTACGTAGAGTACACAAGCCACTGAGTGTCAGAAAAATGTGTCTGGAAGACACAAAAGGCTCCTCCTTGCTTTTCTAGTGGTTCTACATGGCTTAATCAGGACCAAAGATCCAAAAAGTCAGGGAAGAAATGAAGACTAGAGGTAAGATTCCATCTCACAGTCATCTCTGATGATCATTTGGTTACATCATTATGTGATCTAGTCACACTGAAAAAGTTATGTGCAACAGTTGTGTCTCCTCTTCAAAAACTCTTAATTTAATAATAAATTAAGCAAAGAGGGGTGGTAGAAGATGTAGGGAAACTAGCAATTACAGCAGCAAGTAGGTGTAGGCACTGCAACTGCAAGAAAAAACACATACACCCAGTCTCAATTACCATTCTAATTAAAACAACATAAGTGAACAAAACTGGACATGATGCACTAATTAAATGACTTGCATGCTACATTGACCTCAAGCACATACACTAGCATTGTTCATAAATAATTAGGATTTATTAATATTTTGAAGGATTACTAAAACTTTTAGATGAGCCTCATTACACTTAATGAGAGCACTGTGTAAGGGACAGTGCTCTCTAAATTAGTATTGTTGCACAGCAGTGTCAATTCTGGAAACAAGCACAACCACAACCAAAATATGCCTTCACGTACACACAGCCCCCCCTAAAAAACCTCCATTTTAAAATAAAAACATTTAGTCCTCTATCACAGAATTTTGATTCCAGTTCTGTAAGCTAGAGAATTGGAATTGTTAGTTTTTAAGCATTTTGAGCTAAAATTGAAACTTTACTATTTATTAAAACAATGTTTTGAAACAAAACAATAATTTTAAAATTTGGGTCAGATCAAGACTTCGTAGATGAAAGAGTTTTAATTTTTTCCCCATTTAATAATTGACTGCTCTTCCTGCTTTGAATTTCTAAAAGAAATATCCAATTTCCCTTTCAGATTGTTTCAATTAGTTCTCACAAGTTTCTCCCAGCTCAACTAAGTCAATTTGAATGCTAAAAGCCAGTATAAAAAGATGCCTACTAGAGAGGGAAACTTCAGGACACAGCTATAATATCAGAGCCCAAAGACTTATTTTTAATAGATCTGCTGTGTCACCATAAACTTGTTCATTTTTAGCAAGTATTCTTCTTATATGAGATAAAATAAAAAGTTGGAATGGTATATCAGCAACACTTCCAGCTCTACCAGGAGCAGCATTTTGAATCCAACATTTCATCTTTCTTTGAAATCCCATATCCTGGGAAATTTAAATCCCCCTGTATTTGTTGGGAAACAGTAACATTTTCACAAAGGTCTTCAAATTCAATCTTAACAGCCACAAGAGCTTTGGAATCTTTGATGAGAAAACAGAACAGGAAGCTGCATACAAGTTTTATGGTTCACAGTTGTGAACCACAGTGGCATTTCATTCCCCTGCTAGGTTTCCTCTCTAGTTTTCAAGATTCCAGAAGGAGAGGAGGAGACAAGTAAGGGTGCATGGAGCCACATTTCATCTCACTTGCTGTACTCCCATTGCTGTGTCCAGCTGGCTCCACTGGCCAGGTGTTAAGATGAATCTGTTCAATATATAGAACTGACATTTTGGATAAATGCTGCCCAAAGCTCTGTCTCCAGACCTTTACAGAGCTAAAAATTCTGCTCATTACTTTGCCTCATTATTTCTGTTCTTGGTTGGGACTGTGCAAGAACTCTCTCTTCCAAGTTTCTAATTTTATACGTGGAGGAAAGAATTTGCAAGCTGAGGATGATCACTAGAACAGCAGAGTTCATCCAGGTCAAATAGGAACAGACATTAAATTCAATGGTGGCTTTATTTCATGCTAAAATATGAGAGGAAAAAATATTGTATAGGAGTAGACTTCTTAGTAGAAAATAATAGTTGTATAGTGACACTCATAAACATAACAGTGTATGACTGTTGGAATGCAGTCTATGCCTGTCCCTAGAAATGTGAAATCCAAAGAAGGCAACATAAGTTTACATCCAAAACAAACAGCATAAGAAGATAAAGATCTAATCTCTGAGAAGAGCATGATGCTCTTTCATCATTTAAATCAGAAGTAATTTTATGGAGGCTTAAAAAACACTCAAAGTCTTCCAGGAAAACATGTTTTAAGACTGATTCCAGACTGTGGTTATTTGAAGAGAAAAAAACCAAACAAACAGCTCAGATATTCCAACTTTAGATACATCCATCCCCCCGAGAATCAAAACACAAGATGCTCTCAGGTAATTCAATTAATGGTGCAGGAGACTGGGAGGAAACACAAGTTGAATTATTCTCAGAATATGAGCAACAAAAGGTAACCTGCCCACAGAAACACAGAGAAAACCAGGGGCTTCTCACTGTTAAAAAACAATTAATTATGAAATTCAGGAAGGGTAACTGTAATCCAGCACCACACCAGCCTAAATTTTCAAGGCAGTTAGGGATTAAAGTTCCAAATGGTGAATAAAATAAATATACCCTATTTTTTAAAAAAAAAGAATATCAAAATAACTGGGAATTTTTAACATATGTTAAATTGGACTTAAAAAAAAAAGAAAAGAAAAAAGGAGTCAAAATTTACTTCCTCTTAGTGAGATTTAGACTGGAATGCTTTAGCACTGGGAAAGGATTACAATACATGGAGAAGACAAAAAAAAAAAATACCCATAGGAAATAGGAAAAGCAGGGAGCACAAATCAATTGTACTCTTTCTAAGATGGCACAGATCTTCCAAAAAGACTTTGGAAAGGCCAAGCCATGGTAAACAGAGTCCTGCTGAGAAAACACCCATATGTTCACTCCTGTAATCAGAGGATAATGGCAGGAAAAAAATGCATCTATTGCAGGTAAATATTCTTTTCATCATGAACGGGGAAATAAAGTGATATATAGCAAAACTAGCCAAAAAAAAAAAAAAGTCCAAATGCCTTTGAATGCTGTGTTCAAAATGTTTACTGAAGAAAATATAAAGAAAAGAGAAGACAAACCCACTTGATCCCCTCCCTTACTCATGTTCATTTATTTGACAGTTTGCTCCCATGGGGTTGGTCACTTAACTCATGGTCTCAAATGACCCTTTTCACACTGCAAAAGAATAGTCATCTCAGTTTTGTATTTGCATTTATTCTTCATCTTTATTAATGCATTTATCCCAAGAAAGTGACTACTTTTTTGATTTATTATTACATGTCCATTTATGAGAGAACTTTTTTATTCAGGAAATTAAAGCCAACCTCAAGAGGGGCAAATTAACATCCCACACCAATTACAATTAGGGGGCAAATGACAAATCATAGTTCAAATGTCCAGAATCTCTTATCCAAAGCTGAATGAATAATTGGGCAAGAATCACAGATTCACTGCTGCTTGATGTCTACTGGGTCATTAAACAAAGGAGAAATTTGGCAGCTACATGTGATGAACTCTGGCAATCCAAACAGCAAGAAATTGTTCCAGCTCTGTCCCCTACTCATCAGTCAAACTGGCCTGTGTGTAGCTTGTGTTTCCAGAGGGAGTTTTGTTGAAAATCCTTCCTTTCCTCACAGATACCTAGCTGGTCCCTTTCAGGGTCTTTACAAGGCACTGAGTTTTCTCCACTCCAAAGTTAAAGAAATACAGGAAAACCTTGCTTATCAACCCACCCAAAGTATAGAACAACTAGATGGAGACCTGAAAAGTCTAAGCTATAAAAAAGAGAAACTCTTCTTCTCCTGCTGCAGCAATATGCTCAGATTATATCATGCTGCCTATGTTTAAGTCCTACAATTCTAGCACTGCTGGTCTCTTGAGTGCTTGTTCTCTCCAGAGCTGGTCTCACATGTCATCTTGTTAGGCAGCCAGAGTACTGCATGACTTGATCTGGGAAGACTCATTTTGAGACTTTTTCTCACCGAGGGTCCAATATAATATTCAGAAATCATTCTGTAAAATTAATTTGAGCCTACTAAAACGCTCTCCGACAAAGCAATTCATCATAACTCATCTTCAGCCTTATGCAATTAGCACAAGGTAGATTTTCAGACAGAGTATAAAGCACAATATTCAGCGAGGTGTGCAGATCACCCCTCTCAATTCTGACTACTGAGGGAAACAGTCTAGGGCTAGTTTCTGGAGGGAATGAGAGAGAATAAAAAAATTCACATGAAATCAGGTATGGATAATCAAAACCTCAAAATGTCAGTTAATTTAAGGCACTATCAAAAGCGATTGCTTAAAGAACTAGATTGAAATAGTGAGCATCATTATAGGAAGTGTGACAGATAATAAATAAATCTTTAAACATCTGGTGGTAGTTGGTGAATTAGAATTTCTAGTATGGAAGGATATGGCCCAAATTTTAAGCAAGTAACCAATTATCAATATTTTCATTCTCTCCTCCTAAACAGTTTAATGTTGTCATCAACTCAGAAACAATGCAAGGCAACCCTTTGTTGGATCTTGTCTGCTCCTTCAGACAAAAGGTCACTCAAAGCCTAACCCAAGAACAGCTTATTTGATATCTAAGAGCACCAAACTTCTCTTGTCTTTCATACTGATTTTTTTACCTGCTCATTTTAGTGCTTGGACTCAACACTCAATAAAAAAAGACTTTTATAAGATTCAGATCTTCCAGTTCAATGGTGTGGATCAAACAACTTCCAACAATGTTTGGAGAGCATCCAAACATTTGGTTACCAAACTAAGAAAGTTGGGGGTTGACTTGGGTGACTACTATATTGCAAATTTCTAACAAGCTGAGACAGAATTATCTTTTCCTTTTCTTTGATTAAATAATAAGTGATTTTTTAATGTAGGATTTAGAGTGAATAAGTTGGTGAGAAATAGATAATCCATGTCTTAGCTGTATCATTCATAATGGCCTACACACTTTGGGCACTCTTTATACCGCTCACCCTCCTGCAATCAATGCATCAGTGCAAATTTACATTGGCAGAAACTGGCCCAAGATTGTGGGTAAGCATTAGCCAGAAACACACTTTCAAGAATATTTGGGGAGGGCAAGATTCATGCAACATTTAAACCTGTAATTAACCTCTAGGATTTATATAGAGTAGGATAAACTCCAGGTTCTCTCTAATCAGTGCAGAATAAAGCTATTTCTCTCCAATAAACTGCCATTGTTGTTTCCAAAACAAAAATACTTTTGTTAAAATTTATTTCATTTTGAAAAACTTACTCAACTTTAAGCAAATTTCAGTTTTGTAGCCTGAAGACAGAAAGGAATAAAAGAGAAAAATCAGTGCAATATTATTGGGTCATTATCTTTGAATGCTCTTGCTTTGTTTACAGTTCCTAATTTATTTTGATCACACACAAGATGGATGGGAATGTCACAAGCTATCTATAACAAGAATTTTAAACCTTCTACAAAACAGCTGCTCTCAAGAGGGATTTCAAGGGATATTTCACTAAACTCTGCTCAGTTCCAATAGGCTGATACTGCAGGCTACTGTATTACCTACTGCTCTCTAAAGTCAATGAGAGAAGTAGGTGCCAAAAACACTTCAAAAATACTTGGCCCAACAAAGAGTCCACAATATGTGGTTAAAAGACCACCACCCATTTCTTTTCCATAGTGAGGGAAAACTTCAACTGGCATCGCAGTTTTGCTCAAACTAGAAATAAGTTGTTGGTTTGTATACCTCAATGATCAACGTAAGACCAGTGTCAAACCTCTGAGCACCTCCCTGTCTCTCTGACTTTCAGCCTTCTGATCTTGCTTACATAATTCTACTGGAGTTCTTCACACATTTAACATAAACAAAAGTAGATTGTTTACGCATTCCTCTCTGTGATGGACAGCTAGTTTGACCACTGGGGTCAGAGGGGTGTTCCTCTCATCTTCCAATCCTTGATCACATTCCAAATCCTATTTAAACCCCAAATCATAATAAACTTCCCTTTTTTCTTTCGCTTCTCACTTCGGATACCGAGTGTGGTTCTTTCGTGTCGCAAACAGCGACATCTACCCAGTCAATAGCTTGTATTAAATTTCTGTTTTTTAAAATACAACACCATGCTATTTAGAGATGCATTTTTGATTAAAAGAAGTCACAAATACGTTTCCCTAATTGAAAACATGTGATTAACCTTGTGCCCACTGTTACTTTTGTACTGAAGAAATCGTGACAAGACATCATGCACTGAAGCTTGAAGCTGTAACTCTCAAAGATGACTGTAAAAGTATCACTTAAATTATGATAATCTGTAAATTGATACAGTCCAAGTTTAGCTCAGACACTCATCACACCCCTCCAAAAAAAAAATCATCATGCTGGTTATATTTCTTTAAACCTGTTGCCTGAAATATTTGGAAAATTTTTTCAGCATCTGACTTCTATAACAGATTTGCTAAGGATACATATACATTTGTTGCAGAAGCATGTTCACAGCATCTATGAAGATTTTCATTTTTCAAGTGTATCTGAAATGCAGAGAGGCTATCATATTATGTGTATTTACCCCAGGATGCCTTGCTTTTACAGGTCCTATCATAATAAGGGAGATTATTGTAAGATTATGATATGTGGCAATAGGAGCTGTAGCATTCAAGACCTTTTGTGTATCATAATTTTGTGTACAGATAAAAATACATTTGATTGGCATGGGCTCAGGTAGAAACAGTATTTTTCTTCATACACATGAATTTTACCTATTTAACCTTTCAAAAATGAGATAAATCAGAATTAAAACTCATACTAAGATAAACACTAATAGCATAGTAACTAAGACATCCATGAGTCTCTCTCTCATCAGGCCATTAGTTCAGGACATAAACAAGATCTAAAGCTGAGGAGACTTATTTTTGCCAATAAACAAGGGAATAGCAATTGCTTCTGCAGAAGTGACAATTTTGACATACCTAGCAGATCCCTGTGTGTAAAACCACTCCTATACCTCTCCTAAATGCAAGCAATGTTTATTGAAACTTAACTTTTAGGATATTCTCATGATAAAAAGCAATAAGAAGCAATACCATGTTCTATAACATTGCCTTATATTCCTCTTCACATAAACAATTTGTACAAGTGCTTGGTAGTCAGTCTTTGCTACAAAGAAAGCAAATACCAAGCATTATGTTATCATGTGGCAGTATAGCAATTACCTACAGGACCAGTATGTTTACATCTAATAAAACAAAAACAACAACAAAATTTCTATTTACAGCCACACAAATAAAGAAATAAAAAAATTAACAAATGAGAAGGAAAGCCCCATTCCTGATTTGGAGAGCTCCAGTTGAGCTGGTAAGAGGGGTTGCAAATTGAACCAAATCATAGTATCCTTTTCACTCCTCATGTCACTTCTCAAAATAGAGCACCAGCTGCAGGGCTAGGATGCAGCAGGGAGAACTACATCCACTTTATATAGCACAATAAGCAGTGGGGATGAGGGGGCAGGGAAGAGAAAGAGAAAGAACATTTTTTCATTGAGCAAAAGGTGAACGCTCATCTTGCCCAGTATCATTTTCAGAAAGCTCCCCAGCAGCTGGTTAAGAGCTCCAAAACTCAACTCCTTTCTTTTTCTTACTCCTCCCTTCTTTCCCTCCTATAATACAGAAGAATGGAAAAGCTCATTTTACCCTCACCAGGTGCCCCAATGGTCTCCTGAAACAGAACTCAGGGCCCCAAAGGTATTTTCCCATCTCGTTAATACCTTCAACCCTTGATTGCACATTGGAAGGACCTATGGCTGTCTGAAGGGTTTTCCCTAGGGCTCCTGCACTTCTCCAAGTTGAGCAATGCTGGTAGTTACCGTAGGACATCAATGAAGCCCCAAGAAAGATGATTCCACTATTTAATGTCCCAGGCCAGGCAGTGTAACGAGAACAGACTCTACTACCCAAACCCATGAGGCAGGTAAATCATACCCCACACTGGACTACTTCACTATGGACTTCAAGAAAGGCAATCCTAGAAAAAGAAATCTAGGGAGGAACTAGGAGTAGAAACAGCCAAAATAGACTGAGGCTGTTGGTTTTGTTTTGACAGGTTTTTTTTAATTATATTTCTTAGTTTTCATCAGACTTCTCAATGTGATTATTTGTTCATCTCCATTTACCAGTTATGCAGCATCTTAATTCATTCCTATTTTAGATTTTGCCAATAACATGCTCCTTCTCGAGTGCTCACCTCCGCCTCCCTCACCCTTCAATGCTTTATATCTGAAATATATCCCCTCCTAATAAAATTTATTGTCATTATTTTTCTCTGATCATCTTAATTTTCTGCCATTTAGCAATATGCTACAGACTCCACAGTGCATGAAGTGTCTGCAACTTTGTCCTTTCAGGGGGCCAAGTGCAACAACAATTCCTTAGGCACTGCTCAGATACCATAAAAACAAATACTATCCACAGGGCTCTCTTAACAAGCATTGTATTCAAAACAGCCTTTGACACGATGACAGTAGAGTATCTCTGAAAACATCCCTATCTGCTTGCATCATACTTGACTAACAGGGCTGCTCTTGATGAAGAATGACATCTTGAGTGATGGAATCAAAAATACCAGGGAATTCAGTTATTTCTAAACATCCCTAAACAAATTGTTTAACTTGTCAGAAGCACTTTTCTTCAACATTTTTAACATGAAAAAAAGAAACATTTTGAAATGAAACTGTCTTTAAAAAAAAAAGGAAGTTATGACAAAATGGTTAAACAACTGCAGAATAAAATGTTTCACTTCATTAGGCAAAGGATTTCAACTCAGTCCAAATTGGGTTGGGGGGAGGAGATGGGAAGTCAGGGGATTGAGCAGAGTGGTGCAATACCAAGTGAGAGAAAGTGAAACATCCACCTTAGAAGATATTCCTTTAGATTATTCTTAATTTAAAAGGAAAAACAATCATCATATCAATTCAAGCAGCAAACTGGGATGGCTGTTATAAATGCAGTCGATGTTATCAACACTTGATTGACTTGTCACTTCCATGTGGCTATCTGGGCTTACATTCACACATTTTTTCTTTGCTGACATCTTCTCTGGAGAGCTCTCTAGATCTGTTATCCAGGGACAACTGGCTTTGCCCCCATAACAATTCAGGTCTCCATAAGACAAATCTTTTACATCAGTTAGATGCTGTCCTCGATATCCTGCTTATCTATTATCCTCTAAATACCAAAGGCTTTGGGAAGGAGATGATGGAAGTTCACAGCTGGGGCTTATCTCTAAAGGCAGTTTCAGATGCCAGTTCAAGGTCTTGACTTTAATCTTCAAAGCAATTAACAGATGAGCCTCTGCTACACTGGAGACCAAATTGCTATCTATACAATTCCTAAACAGTTGTGCTTCTTTGAGACAATGCTGATCACAAAACCCAGACCAAGTTTTACAAGAGCCAGAGCAAAACATTTTCTGCCATAGGAATAGGCTATGAAACAAGCCTCCATGGGAGAATTCAGAGCTCCCTCCACTCTCCTTTGTACCACTTTAAGCCTTTTGCTGCAGAAACATCAAAATATTTTCCCTATCCTATCCCCAAAATAATTGGGGAAAAAAACAAACCAAAACAAAGCATAGAAAGTATTTTATTCAAACGGAAGAGGAGCAGAGAATTTTTAAAGTATTCAGGAGAGTTTTAGCTAATGTTATTGTTATAGGAAAAGGTACAGGCAACAGTGTGAGCTAGTCAGGACTGTATGTATCTGCTCACATGAGCCAGTAGCTTTGTGTTAGCCTTGCAAGCCACAGTTTGGAAAACACTGCACCAATAAGTAAAAGCATGAAACAAACACACTGCAACTAAATTTCCTCTTCAAAACAGAGGCAGCCTACCTCAGCAGAAATAATACATTCTACATAGCCACTCTAGCACCACCTCAAAAACATCTTCTGTCCTATTCCAAACGCACGTACATAATCAAAATTATTAAACATTGAAAAATATGCCTTTAAAGCATTAGGTTCTGTTTCTTTTGATACACAGTCCAACAGAGGCACACCCAACAGGGCACAGAAAGTTAAACAGTTGCAGTAATTGCAAAAATGAGCTGAAATAATGAGCATGAAAAAGCAGAAGACTGTGTGTCAGTGCATGGGTGAATGCCCAAAACTAACCTCTTGAACTCTGAAGCAGAAGTCTGATACTTGCTAGCTGCAACCAGTATAGACTGCTAATAAAGAAACAAGAGTTCAACCCACCAATTAAGAGGCTGCTCCTCTGCTGTGCTTCTGCACATTCTCCATATAGAATGGAGAAACTAGGAGGTTATTCCCAGCAAAAAAGATATTATGCCAAGACATGGGGCCTTGAAATTAAAACATGGTATCAGGAAGGTGAAGATACTGGTTCAGGAAGAGGTCTACAGGAAAAAAATAAAAGGTAGATGCTGGAAATAATGGAAAAGTGGAGACCAGTGCCAGGGGATGCCCATAAACCTGGGACAATGGTAACCAAAACCAGTAACTACAAAAAGCATCATAGCAGAAAACACAGTTTCTATCCAACCTTCCCAGGTAAGCTGTACCCTCTCTTCAGAGGAGGGAGGTCAGACCATAGGAACAAAACACTAGGGCTGTAACAGCCACAGAGAACAAACACAAAATAAATTAAAAACTCACACTGAAGTTTTTGCAGAGGTGATACTCCCTGCCTACTCAAGGATTCTGGATGAACCTTAGAAAGAGTGTTATGGGATGACAAGGAAGCAGGGAGGAAGAAGTGCTGCTGTTAATTTGGCATTCATTTGAAGAAGCTGAATGGGAGCCAGAAGGAGTACAGATGGCATCTCAATTCCTCTTTCCTTAGAAAAAAAATATTTTTAATATAGTAAGTTTTCATTTCCATTAAGACATTTTTAGCTGTGAAGTAAGGACAGTTAAGAGCAGTAGTTAAAACCTCAGCTTTTAGACAACGGTTCTGAAAGCCATTTCACAAAGTGATGGCTAATGATATGCACACATAGTTTCTTCAGAGCCAAATAAAAGCTGCTGGGTAGTAGGGATGCAGAGGGTTGTTGTCAGGCATCCTAGGGAGGGACACTATGCAACACAAAAACAATACTGTTGTCTTTGCACAGGGCAGGAGGGAAGTGTGGAGTTTATAAAAAATTATATATATTGCTTTATTCTTTGTACTGAATACTAGCTCTAAGAGTCCTCTGCTACATGGACTTCCAGCCAGCTGCCCGGTTTTCAGACACCTGAATAAAAGTCAATCTGACAGCCATCAAGACTTCAAATCTGGAAGCATCTCAAACAATGATTCATGTCATGAAATAAGTAGCACAATGACCTGCAAGGGACATGGGTGGAAAAAAACCCTGTTGTGGCAGTTTTGGAGTTTGTCACCTTGCGTAAAAATCCAGTCTGTGCTTAAGAGCAACATTTTGTTCTAGGAAACTAGGAAAATCTGTCAAAACCACAAGCAAAGATTTGCAAGAACAACTAGTAGGAAAAATTGGGCAAGAAAAATGACCCAACACAAAATACTGCTGGAGCACTGCCACATTAAAAGGGTCATGTTCAGATAAGATATGAAGAACCTCAGGGCACATTAAACAGCTGCAATTTCAGTTCCTATGGTAAGATATTCTTTCTAAAACTGCAGTACTCAATTCCTTTGCACTATGCTAATTTACTTTGATTCCCAGTGGCTAAATCCTAGGACACCACCAGAGAATAGAATGCAAATGTCTTGGAGGTGGAAGGTGAAGAGGGAAAGAAAGTAGCTCTCAAAACACATCAAGCATTAATCTAAATAACTTATTATAACAGACTAAGTATTTGGGCTGGTCTAGTCCAACAGGAGAGATGCCTGAACAATTTAAGGGATTAAATTTTCTCGGAGCTGGAAAGAGGTAGAAACTCTACCAAAGCCTAGTGGGTCATGAAGCACACAGAAACAGGTATTGGCAGTACTGCGCCTCTTTATCAAGACCCTGTTTCTCCCAGCTTCCATGTTCAGTTTTCCAAGCTACAACCCTTAGTCTTGGGCCAGTTCTGTTTATTCCCAATTTGCTGAAGTCTATAGCAGGGTCAAACGAAGAACAGCATGAAGTGGTAGAGCCCAAACTTGGCACCAGTCTGATGACACTTTCCAACACAAGTGCATTAGTTCTATCTGCTAGCATGGAGGCTTCCATCTTCTCCCTTCCTTCCTCTGTGAGGAAGAATCCTCCAAAGAACAATGATCCCAGAATCAGAATATTCTGCATTGGAACGGACCTACAAGAATCTTTGTGGTTAACTCTTAAATGAATGGCCTATAAGAGGATCAAACCCACGACATTGGTGTTTATTAGCACCCTGTTCTAACCAATGGAGCCAATCAGAGGTTGGGTCAACCCCCTGATGTCCTTAAAACAAAATAAATGAGGCTTAAACACATCACACACATCGTTGAATAATTTCTTTTTCTGCATGACACGTGTCCTTACAAAGTTCATGTTGACACAGAAATCTCTCACCCTATGACTGTGTGACATAACCATCTCTTACCCTCCCATAGCTGCAGTGAAGTGGCAAGAGCGTCAACAAAAATGCATATCCATCATGAGTATGATTGACATGTTGATGAGTGACAAGTTTAGTAAAATACTTCGGGTGGTACTGTATCAGCATAAGGTGTTCCAGATTCATCTGAACCTTCTGACATTCATCAATTCCCCTCAGCTCCTATTCACCTTAATGGCAAGCAGCACTTCATAAATGAGATCTGCCAGACCATAAACGGCCATTCCAGTTAATTACCAGTTCTACCAAGAGCAAGAGCTGATATTACCCATTTCCATATGTGAAATTATTATAGTCGTTATGCTGCTTTTTGATCGCTTTGGCTATGGTTGGGATATGGAACTTTGGGCTTAGGGAGAAGGATAAAGTTCCAGAATGATTCCTTTCATTTCATTTGGTGTGCATCATTGCAGCTGACCCGTAACAATCAACCCTGCACATAAACACTGAGCTCTCAAGATATTTCACTTGGCTAAGTTTACAGAGCTGCTGGCGTTGCAAATGCCTGTAGTTAAAAGCCAGCTGCAACATAGAAGGTAGGGAAAAGGAGTATGACAGCCTTTACAGACAATTTATAAGGCAGACAACAAAAAAGCAAGGAGTTACAGGAGACAGGGATTTTCTTTTATTCTCTGCAGGATTTATTAAATCCTTATCTTTATTATTTATTTACACTCCATGTGCAGTTTGTGAATTCTATCAGGCAGTCACACCCCAGTATCTCTCTCCTATTTTTAAACACTGTTGTGAATAGATACCTGAGTCAGCCTAAAGTCTAATGGCAAAAAAAAGTGAATAAACACCCTATCATACAGCCAGAGAATTTGAGTGCTAATTGGTAGCCACACATACTGTTGGAATAAGAGCTCCTAAAAATCCTTGATTGTGTTATCTAGCCAGAAGTCTAATAACCCAAACATAAGAATATATAGAACATGAACATCTGTCTTATTCTATAAAATGCTGCTTCAACTATCAGAGTATAAAAGTGGACCAAAATGCTGAATTTCTACTTGTGGGAAACTTCAAAACAAACAAAAAATTTTGTTTGTATGAATGCATGAAATGGCAGTTCTGAACAGAAAACTGTGCTGATCTTTCAGAACCTCCAATTATTTCTTCCACATTTGGCAGGGATTCCCATTATTTCACAACAAGTAAGTAGTACTGTATAATTACATATTACTATTATTGATGCCAGTACATGGATGTTCCATTATTTTCAACATTCTCTAGGGCAATTTGTAATTAGTACTGTTTGAAGAATCTAATTTTTTTTCCCTATTAAATTGTTTGACACAAAAGCATGCAATGTTCACATATCTGGAGCAACAGACAATACATTAAGAACAAAAAAAAAAAAAATGAACATGTTTCAGAAATTTGTCAATTTTTGTTTGGGAAGTTTCATCTCTTTTTTCTCTAATTCATAATTACACAGGCAAAATGTTGTCAGAAAATTAATACCAACAAAATAAACATTTGCTTAGACAAGGTTGATACCTAAATAAATCCAACGGCTGTATACACCAGTCAGCAATGAAAGCAGAGATGCAAGCACAGCGAGCACAAGTGAGACATCTCAGCAGATGCTACTAACCACTGGGCAGAAGGAATTCTCAGGCACTTTACAGATCAGGGGGGAGACATCAACACCACATGCATGTTCCAAGACCTCCCCTCCTTCCAGTAACCACTTGTACAGCCAGACTCATTCCTCTTCGAAATACTAAAGGAAGATGAACTCTGAAATTACACGCCACTAAATGTCTTCCTAGTTATGCGCAAGCTGCCACCTACTCAACTTGTTTAAAAACACATTCACAAGAACAGTGCAGTACATAGGACTGGGTAAATGATCATCGGTGCTCAGGCACAACTTTTATAAAGGCGTAAAAAGCAAAGGGATAAAAGCTTAGATCTTTAGCCAAAGTCTCTACTCGATTTGTACAACACTGGCTCAGCAAAACTAAAATCCCACCTCTCCCTGGACATTGCTCTGCAAATGAGGCACAAAAACCAGAGGTAGTTAATGAATAAGATGCATTATTTTCTGCCCAGAATCAGCACAATGTTGCTTGGCACAGGTGTACATTAACAATGATGAATCTGAAAAGTTCACATTGATTAATTACTCTGATTTTCACATTCACCACCTCATACAAAGGGAAGGCGGATGACAATGTTGGAAATATTTCTCCCTTTACCCCCTGGATGTTTTCTGCTACATTTTTTTTAAAAAGAAACCAACAAACAATAAAACCCTGTTTCTCAGCATCTATTTTTAGCTTTAACATTTTGGGGCTTAGAGGAGGAATTGGATTATCTTAAAACATAGCTCCAATGAAGGCAAAGAAGAATTAAGAAAGCTTCTGAAACAGTCAAGCAGTTGTTGAAAGAAAACCACTTCCTTATCTAGCAAGGACTTGTAGACACAATTATTGCTGACAGCCTTAATATTCTTCACAGAAGTAGACATTTTTCAGGTCTCAGGTCAAGAGTATGAGGAGTAGATAAGAATTTATACTGGAACAGTTTTCCCAGAAGCCAAAGACTTAAATGGTGTCCTTAAAGGGCTCAGATTCCAGGGAACTCCACATCAAGATCTGATCCACCATGGGTTCACCAGACCCATCATCTGAGCAATATCAAGCAAGTTCAAAATTGTAACATGTTCTATCATAGTTTCCACAAAATAAGGTTTTCAGTTCGTAAGCTAATAATTTTGAAATTGCTGTCAAAACTGAGACCTTCGAATCCATGGCCTACACAACATGGATTGAGTCTAGAAACCAGACCTGAAACCAGACCTTTCAACACAACTGTTTCTAAATTCAAGGTCGTCTACATCTGGGTCCAAGGTCCAGCTGTCATCTTCTATATAATGATGAAACATCCTGCATAGAATAAAACACAATAATGGCTCCTCAACTACCACTCTGAAGTTCAAAATAAACAACCCACCAGAGTAAGACAAATGTGACTTAATGAAAACATAGATGGAAAGCAGGAAAGCATGCTTGCTTGAACATTACCAGCATCAGCTAAGTATTCTTAAATAAATAAATGTAGTTTTCTCGTACTTTGCGCCATCCAAGCCAGCCAATAGTCATCAATTCAACCACAGGAAGCTGGTGAAACTGACAGTACCATTTTCATTAGCAAAGTTACTTAGCTACCAGTATCAGAGCATCCTTACTGTTGAATCACATCAGGTCCAGCTAGACAATTTGGAGGGGGATGTATTTTGATTTCCACCATTAGCAAAAGGGAAAGTGAGCTAGACACGATTTAAATGATTTTCTAAAATTGCAAGAACAATATATATGACAATATATAGACAGTATCACCCAGACAATCCATGTAGTTCTCTCTAATTAGCTTCTTTGGAGCAGATTCCTTTCAACAGGCTCATGAAAATTGAGCTTGATTCACTGGAGACACTCTGGGTTCAGTTATTAACCTTTTAGCCCTTAAACAAGGAAAGGTCTTTAAAGCATACATTAACAAGTGTACTTGTCAATAGAAACCAAGGTAGTATCAAGATGTGAATTTTATTTATTTACTTCTAAGCAACAAAACAACTCACAAAAAAAAAAGGAGAAAAGAAAAGAAGTACACATTTTGTCACTGATTAACAAATTCAGTTATAATCTACCTGAATAAGCTAGGAGAAGAGATATCAAATTTTAGAGTGTTGCTGCAGTTCCTAAATTTGGATTAAGTTGACAATATGTCAACTTAAGGAAGAAGTGAGTTTTTTTTTTAAAAAACTCAAGTCAAACCAATCAGTAACCAAGTTAAATATTAACATCTGTAGTGGCCACTGAAAGTTTAGACACGCCTCTGAGGACACAAAAAGTTAAAAGCCAAGTCTTCCGAAGCACTTCCTCTTTCTTCCTAGTTCTGCTTCGGCAGGGCAGAGCATCTCCTCCTCTCCCCGGCTGGGGAGGGGAGCCAGGTGGGCCTGGCTGGGGTAGGCCTGGGCTCCAGAAGGGGGGGGGGGAAGAGAAGGAACGGGACAGGAGCTGGGTTAGGATGGAAGGGTGGAGACCCCTAAGTGCCTTCCGTCCCCCCGTCCCTGTCCCCTACCCCCCCCCTCCTCCCCTCGGCCCGTTTCTCTTTCCCCCAGGGAGCCGGCGCGAGCGGAACTGCTAGCCGCGTGTGGGAGTTGCCGTGCCTGACCTCGCCGGGAGAATGAAAGCTTTTAACTCTTTCTAAAGCAAAAAAAGACTATCTCACATACTGTTCCTCATAGCTAAAAATTCTAAACAAAAAAAAATAACCTGAGAGCCAAAATAATAAAAAAAAAAATAAAAAAAATCTTTCCTGATTGCCAAAAATAAAAACAAGTAGCCTTGAGTTTGACATCTCTTGCATAATAAGAACCATAAACAAACCCCAACTCTTCTGAATATAAATAAAACTGTATTTTAAATAAATGCTTTCTAGTTCAAACTAAAAACTCCGTGGCCTGATTTTGGAGCCCTCTGCCCCAAAAATAAATTTGGGGGGGACTGTCTGTCCCAATAAAAAAGTTAACTAGTTTTTAGTAGTAAGCCAAACATCCTTAAAAAGAGCCCTATCTAATCTTAATCCCTATACAGTAGTAAAAGCACTGTAACAAAAAAAAAAAAATCACCATAATAAAATTTTCCAAATAATCCCATAAGTAACATAAAAGCACAAAAAAATAAACCTATATCTTCCTGTGGGGGTGATATTCTACAGTTGCAAAAAAACCTCTTTCATTCTCTAAATAAATTAAAAATTATTTTTTTTAAAAAATAATAACTTGTTAAGTACCCAAAGTTGTAAAAAGTTTAAGCAAATAAATATAAAAGTATGTGCTAGTGTCAACTATTAAACATTGTAAAAAATAAAAATTAAAAAGAAAAAAAAATATATTGTAAAAAATTTCTTATTCTGTCTTTAAGTAAGTAAGTTCTTTTTCTTGTATTTATCATCTATTATCAAAAAATTTAATAAATGTTTTTTTCCCTATTCTAAATAATAAGCCTGCTTGTACTCTGTTCCAGTTACATCTCACAATAGTGTATTAAAAACTACATCCTCATAAATTCACTAGCATTTGTCCAGTATCTAACCATAACACAATACTATTAAACAAGTGCAAGATTTATCCCAAGGCCTCGGGGATACTACTGGCCAGCATTTGGCAGGAGAGGGAGGTAGGAGAGACAGGCATATCCCATGCCCATGCCAGCTGATGTGATTAGGGCTGGTCAGCCTGCCCATTCCTGCAGGGGTTGCATCTGTTCCTGAGAGCAGTTGCCTTAACACATGGAGTCATATTCCTGCCTCCCAGCTCCAAACTCCTTTCAAGCTGAGGTGAGCCAAGTCCTGATAATTCTCAAGCATCTCCAATGTTGCCTCAAATGACACTAGAAATGGGGAGAATAGGCCTGTTCCAGAGATCAGAGGAATGAGCTTCTAGAACCATGTAAAGATTTAATAAATTGTTTTAACAGTTGCAGAACTGTGTTTCTGTTTTCCTTTGGAATCAACATATACATTATAACACAGGAAAGAAGCAAATGGGAAACCGAAAAGTTCTGCTGACTCAGATGCAGTTAGGATGCTTCAAATTTCCCTTTAGTGCTATAAATGCATATTATAAAGTTGGTTTTTCACAAGATGTATGCTATATGATTAATAATGTTGTGGTAAGGATATAAGTTTTTATTTCTGCTATTAGTAAAGAAAATTAGGCATAGTGATAGTAATTGATATAACATGCTTAAACTGTCTGTTTGGCCAGGACAACATCCAGTGAACACACAAAGAAGACCCTGCTATTGATAGACCAACTATCAGCATCTACCATCTGAAGAAAGTATGGACCAAGGCCCAAGCTGGAGGTGATAATGAAGACACAGCCAAGAAACACTCATGCTCTAAAAAGGCAGACCCAAGGAGGGTCCATGCAAAACAGTTCCTGGAATATGGAAACTAGTTTATGGAAGAATATGAAGATACAACAGACTGATGCAATAGAAAGGGTATTTAAAGAATGTCTCTGCTACAGCAGGGTGCGGACTTGGCTGAATGCCAAGTCACCTGGCCAGCATACTTTGCTTTTTTTCCTATCTCCTAATTGTCTTGTTTTCAATTAAACCTATTTCTTAAAATTTACATAGAAAGTGAACCTCTTTTTTCACATTTAAGAAGCTCCAATCTTCCTTACTATCAGTTCAAAACAAAGGTATAAAAACAAAGTAATCAAAACAATCAAAACATTTCCAAAACAAAATTTTAATCTTAATACAGGGAACTACACATAAGATAAATTTAAGCTACATTAAGAAAACAACTACCTCATGCTGCAAAGATTGATTTTGTTCTATACTTTGCAGTTTTCATCCAATAGAACAAAATTGACTATTTTTTTTCATTTTTATCCTCAAGTAACACAACCTTTTTAGTCTCCCAAGGTCCACACAGGGTATAATGAACTATTAAAATCAATGTTACAGTCTTCTATTACTCAGCTAATAACAGGCACAAGCAATTATCTAAGGTAAGTCATGTAGTTCATAAAGGGGAAAGTAAACCCTCATCTCTGATTAGATGCTAGAAAACTGGATAACAAACAAAAGCACACTGACAAAAATAAAGCCAAATAAAACCCCCAACCCAAATAAAAATAAAATTTTTTAAAAAATTTTAAAATAGATCACATCGAAACAAACAACAACATTGAAAAGAGAGCACCTTATTTTTTGTGCTGGTTTTGGCTAGGATAGAGGTAATTTTCTCCACAGTAGATAGTATGGGGCTAAGTTTTGTTTTGCTTTTGGGCCAGAATCAGTGTTGATAACACAGGAATCATTTCATTATTTATAACCGGGGCTTACACAGTGCTGAGGCCTTTTCTGCTTCTCACACAGCCCTGCCAGTGAGTGGGCTGGGATACACAGGGAGCTGGGAGGGGACACAGCCAGGACAGCTGACCCCAACTGGCATTGTGTTCAGCATACAAAGATGGGGGGAAAGAAGGAACTGAGAGATATTTGGAGTGATGGCATTTGTCTTCCCACGTAACATCGAAGTGATGGAGCCCTGCTTTCCTGAGCATGGCTGAAGTGGTGAATGGATCCCTCAGTATTATTCTGTTTGCACACATGGCTTTTTCTTTACCCATTGAACTGTCTTTATCTCAAGAATATTCACTTTTACCCTTTCAATTCTCTCCTCCCACCCCACTGGAAAAAAAGAACAAGCAGCTGTCTGCAGCTAAGGTGGCAGCTAGGGTTAAACCAGGCCACTGTGGCTAATAGAAAAAATGTCATTATCTATGTTACTTTCACACAAAGAGATAAAAGAGATTTGCAAGAAGTATACTTCTACTACTTTTCCTACTGGACAATTATTCACAACTCTTAATGTTTTTATAGCTGTGTGGGAAAAGAATTCACCTCATCAATCCAACAGGAAAATAACCCAACACAGGCAACGACCACATTTCTTCTGACTTATTGTGTTCAATTAACTTATGGTAAACCCATAAAAAAAAGCCAGATAAAAAAATTCCTGTTACAATGAATACCCAAGACCACACCAGCCCAGAGTAGGGCCCAAGGATAGAGGAAGAGTAGAAAAGGATTAAAAAAGAAATTGTCTGCCCCACTTCAGTGGTTTCAACTCACCGCATCATCTCAGCTAAACTGTTTTACCACCATTACAATTTCAGATTCAGCAAGCACAGAGAAAGGTCAGCTTCCTCTCAAAAAGACTCAATGCCATAGGAGAACACAAAAAAATATCGTAAATTCCAACAACCAGCCCAGACACGATAGGGACCAGAAAACAAAATTTGACAAGAGACTCACTACAGAAGGTCCCACTGTGAAGATCAAGACAGCCCAGTGATTCCTGTCAATAGTTCTCCTCTGGATCCAATGCAATTGCATGATAATGCAGAGAAAGAGAATTAAGAAAAAAAAAAGTTTTAATTTGGTAATTGAGATGTCTGTCTAATGGAAATCCATACACATCCCATAATAAAGTTTCAGTAGCTACTTGAGTGCCATGCTCATACTTTGTGGGATTATGTGAGCCCATTCTTAACGCATAAGGAAATAGCTCACCTTGACATATGAGTAAGAAAGTACCACACAATAGTAGAAGCAAGAGACAAAATAGGTGAGTCATTTACAAGCAATTTAAATGGATTAGGAGCTCTAGACTATTTCTCTCATGTAATCACCAAAACAGACCTCTCAATCAAGAGGAGCTGTGACATGAGTCACAATAAGCATATAATCTGAAAGGGAAGAAGAGGAGATTGCAGCAAAACAGTCTTTCAAAGTAACACAGACCTATCCAGCTCTGCAAAGGATGCAGATGCACAGCTTCGATCAGGAAAGTTCATCTAGTTTCTATACTGGAATTCTTTGCAATCCTTTAAGTACATTATCTTGATCATTTTTCCAAATATACTGGTGAAAGGCAGGGGGAAAAGGCTCCCTGATAATTTACAGGTTGTTAACAGCAAAGTAATAGGCAGTAACAGGTAGTAAAGATGAAAGATTCTTTGGGAAGGAAAAAAGAAGACGGTTTATGTCTTGTTTGGGAAGCCATAGGTGGGGTTTGGTTTGGGCTTTTTTTTATCTCTTCTTTTAAAGTTCCAGCTTTAGTGTTTTTAAGGCAGTTTGCTTCCTTTAGACAGCAAATTGCCTACTAGAAGCACCACCTTTGTATTTCAGCCTGATTTGTCAAGCAGAAAGCATCCACATTTCAGTAAACATAAGAAGGTATTCTTTAATAATCTATCCAAAACATAAATTTAGAAAAGCAAAAAGCCTTGAAATCACCTTTAAAGGCAGAAAGTTTTAGCTACACAGAAATAAGTAAATAAAAAATGAGGCTTCCTTACTTCATTAACTCAGTGTATGACATTAATACACTTGATATTTGTCACATCTCGTGCATTCCTACCCTCAACAGTTCTTTTCCCCAAAATCTATAGAAACCATAAAAGTAGGTAAATTGATATTACACTAAGATAATTATCTTTCTCACCCAACTTCTACTCACTTTTGAAACTTGCTGCACATTTAATAGGAGCTTCCAGTTTAATATTGTGTAAGTGTCCATGAAAACTGTCATGAATGAAACATTCTCACCTAAAAGAGGATGTCAAGCCCTTGGTCCAAGTCCTGGAGAGCACCCTCTCAAGACTGGTGGAACTTCAAATATGTGAAAAGAATCTAGGTCTCTGACCCATACTTGTCTGTGGCAGTGAAAGACTCTAGAGCAGTTAACTATGGCTGTAGGAAGGCTGCCACCCTGCCTGCATAGTCAGCAAGAGGGAATGTATTCCCAATTCTCCCACTACAGTGCAAAACCTGATGGCTTGTTTTACACTTCTGAGGGGTTGGAGCAAGGCTGCCAGACTCGTGCTGAACAGCCTGAAGCTCACAGACACGTTCTGTCTCTCTGACTCTCCTCACAGGGAGGATGGACACCTGGGAGAAGTAACTTCAGCTGCCATAGCTCATGTCAACACCTTGGCGGGAAGACAAGGACAATTATTCTACTGTGAAATGAGGATGGGTTAAGAGTATATGACTGCAACTTTAGTAGAATGTTTGCTTTAATGACCCAACTTGACCGTTAATGTACCCAAATCAAAAAATAAATTATATAGAAAAAAACATTCTACTTTGATACAGATTCAAGAATGATTGGGGGAAAAACAGAGCTTTGAGTGGCTTATTAATAGACCAGAGATTAGAGCAAATAATCTGGAGCAGAATTTAACCTGCCTGTAAAATATTGATAACACTTGTTTTCAAGAAAACAGCCTTCCAGATTTAAGTGAGGTTGTCACACAGCAGCCAGCTCAAGAACAATAGTGACTCAGATCTCCTCAACCTAGGGGGCTGGAAAACTCTGAAACTTGACAAAAACTTTACTTAAAATCTGGCCTACAGTAGGAAGTTACAGGTGTATTTGTGTAGGCTAACCTGTGTTGAATATTGCTGTAATGACTCCAAAAAATAAAGTTAGAAGAGGAACAGAACATGTTTGGAAACAATGGAAGTGGAAAAAACCTGTATCGAGCCCCACAAAGCACATTACTAGAAATGAAAACTTCCTCTTTCGGGGACCAGTGCTTGGCAAACCCTCAGAATACTTCCAAAACCCAGGATATCTTTTTCCAGCACTGACTGGTATTTCAAAGCAGCTACAGAATATATATCAATTCATATTGATTTATTTTTCATCTGGCACAAAAGCTCCTTCTGTGTGGACATCATGGTGCTTTAGGCCACACTTCAATCCAGGAAAAACCATCCCTATAGGCATCTTAACTGAAACTCAAAGCACTCAGACTGCTTGTAGACTGCAGCATATAAAGTTAAATATGAAATATTTTCACAGAAATTAATATGGGATTTTGAGCCATTCCTCCCACTCTCACAGTACTGTGGGAACCAGAAGCAAAATTTGGTGGAAAACCAGTGGAACAAGTAAGCTGGCAGATTGTGTGCACACAGGCCAGGGTCCTTCCTTCCTTTCTTCCAGTGGGGAGTCACCATGCGACATTGTGCACAGGTTTACAAGGACTCTTCCCAAGCACCTGAGCAGTGCTGTGGGAATAAAGCTGTGGTACTGCACTGATATACGTTATTTCTTCAGAGACTGGTATGGCAAATAAACGAAAGCCTCCCTCCCAACTTTAATTTTCTTAGCACAGATTAACTTTGCAGGTAAAGTTTTTCATTAAAATCCTGTAGCTCAATTTCCTGCATCTACACATGCCTTGACCTTATTTCCAAGTGAAATCCAGTTCAGCCTTTTCTTATTAATTTAGATTCAAACACTAAACAAAACTAGTGAAAAGGCTGCCATATGTGAAATTCAGGCTTGATCCAGAAATGGAAAAACTATTCATTGAACTAAATAAAATTAATTGTTGTTAGGTGATGTTCCTATTTTTTTCAATATCAATTCATTTACCAGTACTAATGTTATATGCTTTCTTGCCCAATCTATTAAGATCCAGAAATCAGTTCTTGATTATTTCTGACTGAAGTTTCTGGCAGGCAGCAAGTGACATAATACAAGGTGATTAATTCCAGTGAAAGCAGGAAGATATAGGCTTTATAGGTAAAACAGAATTCTGAGATAACAAAAAAATTATAGCTCAAATATATGTTCTTTCAAGATGGGATCCAAGAACTAGAAAACCTCTGTGAACTGCAGTAGATTGGATCATGCATAACAAGGCTCAGCTATGAACAAACATCTCTTTACAAATGCAAATAGGGCTCTTTCCTTCAAGGGCAAACACAAAACAGAAATTAGGTGTGTCTGTGTAGGAGCTGGACTCATCTTCCAAACCATCCCATTTGACTTCTATCATATGAAATAACTTCCAGCTCTTCTAGTGGCAATCAATACCGCCTGTTTCAATTAATCTGAAGCTAAATCAAATTAGAAACAGTGTCACTGATGTAATGACTGACAACTGATCACTTCAGTATCCCTCTGATGCTCCATAGTGGAAACTATACCCAAAAAAGCCAAATGCTTCTCCAATTTTTGTATGCTTTGGATTGGGATTATTTACTTTTTTTTTAACTTTTTCCAAAATTAATTCTTTGAATAGAATTATACTCATTACCTAAGAACAATCATTTTAAAGTCATTCACAGGAACCAGAATAATGTCACATATAACAAGATAAAATGAAAACATTTAAAATCTAAACACATCAGGAAATTCACTAAAGAAAAGCAATTCCTAGCAAAACCTCAAATTTTATTAAAGTCATAAAAAACAGGGAGGTGCAGAGAATCAAATATTACATCTTCATGAGATGATTTATCATGCAGCATTTCAAATGACAAGATAAATGACAACTGAGATTGAAGAAGGAGGTGTGTCCTTAAAAGTTTATCCTGTCTTGTTAGAATTTATCTCTAGGGGAATTCAAGATGGTAGGAGTAGTGAATACCTTGGAAAATTTTTCAAAACAGAAGATTCTAAGCGCATTTTTATATCATTATTTGTGTTCCAGGCTGTAGTGCTTTAACCCCTGCAAGCAACAAAGACCCACACAGCCACTCACTCCCCCACCAGCAGGACTGGGGAGAGAATCAGGAGAGTAAAAGATAGAAAACCTCCAGATTGAGATAAAGAAAATTTAATAGAGAAAGAAAAAGCCACGCACACAGGCAAAGCACAACAAGGAATTGATTCAGTGCTTCCCGTGGGCAGACAGGTGTTCAGGCATCTCCAGCAGAGCAGAGTCCCATGACACATATTAGTGACTTGGGAATACAAACACCATTGCTCCAAATGTCCTCCCATTCCTCCTCCTTCCTTATATACTGAGCATGATGTCAGATGGTGTGGAATGTCCCTTTGGTCAGTTTGGGTCACCTGTCCTGGCTGTGTCTCCTCCCGGTCTCCCATGCACCCCCAGCTTCCCTGCCAGAGTGGCCATACCAAAAGCAGAAAAAGTCTCAGCTCTGTTTGAGCCTGGCTCAGCAATAATAAAACCTTTCTCTTATCCACCCTGTGTTCAGCACAAATCCAAAACACAGCCCCACGCCAACCACTGTGAAGAAAATTAACCCTACCTCAGCCAGAACCAGCACACAGGCATACCTCTATTTATTTTCTGACTTAACCAAACCTAACGGCATCCATGCCATTCAATTGCATACATTCTGGCTCTTAAAAGTGGCCATCTGCTTCACTAATATACAAGATTTCCTTAAAAAAAAAAAAATCCCTAAAGAATAAGAGTGACTATATTATCTTCCCACATTATTACTGCAGATCTGACTCCATTTAGAGTTGAACAAAGCAAATCAAGGATGACAGTTTAAATTCATTTGGAATATCAGTATAAAAAGAAATTATGTTGGTTTAAGACAGTATTTGTTTATCTTACTTTTAGCTATATTTTTGGTGAAGTAAGGTAAATAAGTTCATGCAGGTTTGAGATCCATGCTGTAGCATTTCTGCTTCTCGGACAAGGGATAAACAATGAAAGACAATTGAAATTATGCATATGCAACATGGAGTTTTTATTGTATTTTAAAAAACAGGTATAAACTAGACTGAAATAAGTTCCTATTATTAAAAAGGAATGTTCTTTTAGCTTTTTGCAAAGATTCCCCTTCCAAATATCACAGTAGCCAGTTAATGAATTGGGCACCTGACACCATAAGAAATAACACTCGGTCCAAGGACCTCTTATGATCGCAAGACACAGTCAGCAAAGGACTCTGGAGTTCTTGTTCTGTTTTGAGGGACCCAAAGCCCTTTTCTGATCAAATGTATGAAAACCCTCACCCCTGCTGGTAAGTGGTTACACAATGAACACTCCCTCCCAAGGGCATCAAAAGGTAGTTCTGCGGGGACAAGGTGTTGCTCAGTTGGAGCAGCAGCAGCAAAGCTCGAGTCTGTGATAAGACAAGAATAAGATAAGACAAGAAGGGGAATTCTGTCATGAAAGTATCTGAGACTGAAGCTTTTTTTGATGCTGTATTTATTGGGCTTGAACACATGTTCTCATAAGCACAAGGAGAAATATAACCCCTGAAAAGAGAGATACATTTTTCAGTAAACCCCCTTTAGGTTCCCTGCTGGAGTAATTTTCTGTGTTCCTCTCCCACCTTTCAAAAATATATTTATCATGATATGATGAATTAAATAGAAGAAAAACAATTCATCATGAAAACTGAAGTGATGAGTTCTTTTTCTCCTGTTGGGGAAGTTGTGGCCAATTTCCATCTGACAAGTGGCTTGTAGGCAACCATTGGACTATGGCTGGTTTGGTGGGAGATACACAGATTCAACAATAACAGAGCACAGATGGCCAAGGCATTTAGCCTCCACAACGACTGAGCCTCCATATTTTTCCTGAACTTTGTCTGCTGAGAGGAAATATTGACAAGAGGCTCCTCCACACAGGCAACCAACAAACCAAACCACTCAATATAGAGTTCTTTTGAAACTGAATTAATGAAGCATTGATTTTTTTTCGTAAAAGATTCCAGGTTTTACTTTTGACCTAGTAAAACAGCAAGAACAAACAAAACTATTAAAAAATATTTTATCTGTTAAAAATGAAAATCAGTTTATTTAACTGAGAAGAGTAACTTTACTTCTAACTACCTGCAAGAAATCTACAGTGGGAGAATCTCAACCCAGCAAACAAGTACATAGTAAAATCAAAGCAAGAAACAGAGTTGAGACAATTTCAGAAGAAGAATAAAACCCAAATGTTAAATGAGGATTTGTCATTGAGACAGTTTACTAAAGTTTATGAACACTTTAAGCCAAAGAAAACTGGTAATTTTTTGGTCACGCATCCCTGCAAACCTTAAAAATCTTCCTCCTGTCCATCTGGTATGCAATTCCAAGGCTTTTTTGAATCTTGCCTGGACAACTGTAGGGTGCAATGTGTAGACAGATAAACATCAGGACATCTTGAACCTAGCAAAGGTTTCCTTTTATCTCAACAAAGTTACAATAAACAAAGCCTCATCATAAATAAAGCTCTGGATAGAGAATACATTTGCATACGTATGCTTTTCTAAGTATTTTTGAGCAAGTTATCTGTCGGAAAAGGATAAATCTTCCTGCCAATTCTGATTGGAGTTTTTTGCCTGCGCACATCATCACAATCATTGACACTAGGGTCCACCCACATATTTCAGATTACAATAGCAGGATTTCTGGTTTTGTCTAAATTGAACATGACTCTACATCACTCCTCCTTTTGGCACTGCGTTATAGTGTTTTCATTGTTGTGTATTTCTATACCCACTTGTGCCTGCTACTATCTTGCCCTCCTCCTGCTTCTGATAGAAAGAGAGAACAATACACATTCACTGACAAAGAACTGAAAATTTTATGTCTTCAAAACAGTATTAATGCAATTTTCTTTAGCATGTTGCAATGCCAAAGGAAAGCTCACTGTTCTGGTAAATACAGAAGGAAAAGACATTGTAAGAGCTGATTTTTGCTTTTGTGGGGTTTTTTCCCCCAGTTTTGAATTCTGAATTTTCACTTTGAGCAGTGGTCTGGTGTTTGCATTTAGCATCAGGCAATTAACCTGAATGAAAATACCTTCCCTCTGGTAGAAGAGATGATGTGAATCATTTCATGTCAGTGGAACCAAACATTTGAAGAACAGCTTTTAATCAAGATCGATACTTATAATGAGAAAAGGGCTTAAAACCTAGCAAAGCAATAATGCACATATTAGTTTTTTGATTGAACATGCTGATAACCTCAGAAACAAACATTGCACCAGTCAACCTGCAACAAGCATAACGGGACTGCCACTCTCACAGGGGGTTTGATTCAATCAGTCCCAAATCTTCACAAAGGCAGACACCAAAATACTATGCACCCGCAGCTACATCACTGCTCTTTTATCCAACACATTTCAGCAGAGGCTTAATCTCAAAAGACATTGCTAAAATTTTTTCTCCTCCTTATTTGAGGCGTAATTGACTTTTCTAAACAATATACAGTTATGCTAACCATTTAGTTTTGTAGGCAAGAGAATAACTACTGTGTTTTCATTTTAATGTATAATTCCAGCCCAATAATCCTACAGGGAAGGTTTTTAATAAGACATGAAATTTCAGAGGAAGAGAAAGCAGTAGCATGAATAGCCTGTTTCTATTCCTTCTGCAGTACTTGTTTTCAGTATCTGTGGTAAGAGACATTTAATGCCCTTTGGGTTTTATAATTTATTTTACAATTTTCTACTAATGAGTAGCAAGGAACACTGTCCAGATATAGCGCTAATTAACAGGGCTACTTATACAGTCAAATTTGGTCTGGATTTTAACACTGTTTTCTCCCAAGACATAATTCAGTTCTCAAACTCATGATGGCTCTGTATATCTGCAGATAATCCAAATTTTTCCCCTCAATTCCTTGGTCACACAAAATTTGTACAGCGGGAAACCCCTCCTGGCTCAAACTGGGACGAAAGAAAACTACAGTTTTCGTAATCTAACCTTTTGAGTTTCATGCCCTGAAGACGTGCAAATGGAAACAAGGTCTTCCAGTCATCTGCTGCCCAAAAATTTTCAATGAAATTGCCAACTTCCCAGGAAGTGCTTTGATTTTCTGAAGTGAAAAAACATTCAGCTGAAAAAAATACAACCAGCTCTGTTAAATACCATGAAAATCATTAAAAATATTGTTAATGCCTGTCTGCACCAGTTTGGTAATCAGCACCATGAGGCACATTCTACATGACTCAGCGCTGACAATGAACTACAACTGTATGAAATCAGACATCCACACAGTGTCTGAGGGATGAGATGGAATGCAGATCACAATTCAAGCTCTCCTTTCTTCCTCATAGTCATTCTTGCATGCTTCAACTCTTTTCCCTCCCTCTCACATTCTACTTTCCCAAAGTCAGCACAAAGTTGCATCAGTACTTCTATTTCTGGAAGTACTTTTAAACTGCACGCTCCCCTCCATGCACACATACTATATCTGAGCTCAAAACCAAATTGTTTGCAATCAAGCAAGCATTTTTCAGGGAGTATATGTTTCACCTTGAGCAATAATGTTATAATAATTAAGATTTTTCACAATTTTCCCAAGACCTTTGGAAGCTTAGTTAAGTTTAAGGATGCAATGAGTACAGAGAAGTTCATCTGGGAAGACTATCTGAATTGAGCTCCGTGCAGGCAGCACATGCCTCAACAGCTCCCACACCCTCTAAACTTCAAGAGGCAGCAATAGCAGCTCTACATATTTAGATTTCATGAGGAGCATGCTTTAGACAGATCTGACTCAAGAGTTCTCAGTGCCAGAAGAGAGGCATGAAATACTGTCCTCAGCACCATACTGCAGCTTAGCTCTGCTTGATCCAGTATCTGCACAGAGTTCAAGGGGCTAAGGCTGCGTTTTGACTCCATGAAAGGCCCTCTTCCTGTGAGCAACATAGTGGGACACTGAAGTCAATGACAAACAAAAGTAGTAGTTTCCCCAGGAGTTCCAAAACAAGACAACTATAGCAGAATGCATCCTAACAGATCAGCACTCTGAAGAGATACCAACATTTTCTTTTAAAAAATATGCTCGTAATCATTTAGTCTTTAGACAAGCACATGTTTGCACAGGATACTTTGGGATTGTTTCATGAACCACCCATCTAAGCAACCTTATTATAAATTGTATCATACACCTAATTTGATAAGGAATTCAACTGGTTAGCAGTATAGCAATACTATATTCAGTTTGCCAAGAAATACTTATAAAGAGTCAAAAGTATCTAATATTATTTTAGGTCTATAGAAATGCAAGTTCTACTTACAGCCAGAGGTCTAAACAGTTCAAGATTATTACTATAAACTGCATAGCAGCATTACATAACAGGTTTAATTTTTCTTCTCAAGCTCGATATGAATTTTGCTGAAATGGGAAAAGAAATGGCACAAGTTCAAAAACAGAGATGAAGTTGACTTCTCAGTATTTATTGCATGAAGAGGTAAATATTGACAATGATTAAGACAGATTAGAAGAAGGTTAGCAAGTCAATATGTGCCTTGAAGGAAGAGAACACTTGATATTTATTAAAGTCAGGGTATATTAACCAGAGATCTTCCTTTGCTTTTTTAAAGGCAAAGAATGTTGGCTTGCAAAGGACCGTTCATTTCTATCTAGCAGCTCATTTGACTTTAACTAGTGTTTTTCTATGTTTTGAAAAAACCCAAACATTCTCCCCCTCTGGATGCTTGCAGAACACTATTTCCTTCTTGCCTTTGAGCCAAACAGCATGTGTTCCAGTGTCTGTATTTTTACTGGCACTGTTGCCATCTCAAATATTGAGAAATTTCTCTTAGAGTTTAAGCACATGAGGCCTGTCCATAACTAGCAAGGCATTTCAGAACATATCTGCATGCAAGCATAATATTTGTATTCTTTTGCTGAAAGAAAACTTATTTCTCATTCTAAACTAGGACACCGAAATCATGAAAATGATGATTTTCGTGGGTGGAAAACCATGTTTCTCTCCATTTCCTTCAGTGAAGGTCTTGAAAGTACTAGATTCACTTTCAGGTGCAAGTTTACCAGTAATATCAAGTTTTTAACTTGAAACCCCTTTTTCATTCTTTAACAATTTAAAACCGGGTTTAAAAAGTTAGAGTACTATGAATTACCAATAATGACCAAAACCAGATCAAAAAGTAGAGGCTACACATTAAGTTTTGCATTTGGTTTCCAGTTTTAAAACCACCCTGCAAATATGAATAAAATCTGGAAAGGAAAACTTATGAACATTTGCATATTTAAAGGCTAAAAAGAAGGTCAGTCATTACATAATAGATATTCAGAGGTTTCAACGTATCTTGTCATCAAGGTACTGCTGCATGACGCAAATGAGCCAGGTTATCAGAGATGAGGTCAGATCAGTCGGAGTGAAACCTAAGTCACAAAATCACAGAATGGGTCAGCTTGGAGGGGACCACAGCAGGCCATCTGGCCCAACCTCCCTGCTCAAGTAAGGCCATCCTAGAGCCCACAGTACAGGATTCTGTCAAGACAGTTCCTGAATATCTCCACTGAGGGAGACTCCAGAACTTCAATGAGCAATCTGTTCTGGTGGATGGTCACTCCCACAGTAAAGGAGTTCTTCCTCATGTTTAGAAAGCTATGCTCCAAAGTTATGTCCCTGGTGTTCCAATGGAAAGCAAAGGAAGATAACACCAATGTGTGACCTAACATTTAGCTTCTGTTCAACATCATAGATTTTGGCTAAGAATAGCATTCATTATGGGGAGCTGAGCTGCCATTCCTAAAAGGAAATCTTGAGCCATTCCTGTGGAACATCACAGTAACAATAAAATGCTGTAAAATAGAAAAATTAACTTGTAAAGAAAATGTTATAGCCTCAAGTTTCAACAGCTTATTGTGAGCAAAGAGCAACAAATATCTATTTAAAAATAATATAAGCAAATTAAAAAAAAATAAATCTTTCTCCCACTAGAAGTTCAACAACAACAAAAAAGAATGTCTAAAGTGCTCTTTCATGTTTCTAGTAACTATTTTTGCAATACCTCCAGAATAGATCCCAGAGAAGTGTAGAGAAATCCAGTATGTGTGGGCAAGATACAAATAATCTTCCTGTATTGTGAAATATTGTTTGGGGCAGAAAAAGACAGTTCTGCCGCCCCAGAAGGGATTGGCTAACTTCTTGTGTCAGTGTTCATTTTTCTGGTTTGGTTTATAACAGATTGCTAGCCTGTCATTTAGTTTCTAACTGGGTTTCTTCTTTTNCAAGTAAATGCTGTAAAATACAGTTTCTTGTAAATGTGCAGTTGTACAGAACCTTTTTCTTTTAGGATCAATGTATAAGCATATACTGATACATCCAAAACACAACACCACAGTTCTCAGTCTGAACAGTATCTATTCCTAAATTTCTTTTACCAAGCAGCAAGGCCCCCTAGGGCAGCATTTCAGGCTTGCTTTTCAAAAGTGATTTAACTGCAGGTCAACATTACCCTATGTTCAAAGCTCTATAACAAATTGCCACAAACTGTGCCTGCTACCTTCAGTACTATATTCTCAATGTATTGTATAGTAACTATCTACTATATGTATTCCTAAAGCTGTAATGATTATCTAAGATATTTCAATCTACTTTTGAGTCTCCCTGAAACTGTATTCATCCTGCAAAGTAACATCTCTTTTATTGATAAATACATAGAATAGCTTTCATTGAAAACCTTTTACTGTAGTTAATCAGACTCCAAATTATATTCTTGCAGTTGCACACAAAATACTGCTCAAGAAGCAAATTAAGAGCTCACAAGGAAACATCCTAGATGTAAACTTCAGCATATGTTCCAAAGGCAGTAAGTGAAGCTAGCATTGCCTGAGGAAGTTTTTTGCAGAAGCACATATTCAAGGCTGCTCAAAGAATTTGCTCTTGCAGTGGTCAAATCATAATAGAAGTTGTTCAAATAGCTCTGCAAAATCATTCTGCATGTTGAAATAGCAAGAGAGCTCACTGAAATTGCAGAAAATTAGTTCATGAAGAGAGGGTATAAATCTTACATACTCTGATGGATTCATCAGAGGTCTGTGATAACCCCACTTGTCCTGCACTTCTTTCTTCATTTATAGACACCACTGACTTACCCACATCACCCCAACATGCTGTATCCCTTCTATTATTCTCCATGGGAGAAAAAAAAACCTCATCCCTGTTTGTAGAGTCCTGCTTTGGCAGCCTTCCCTCCTACCTCAGGCCACACGACTGCCAGTTCACTGTTTCTCTTGTCTGAGCTCAACCATCAAACCACAGGCCTGAGCAGCTTCCAATATATTTCCTTTTCCTCGCCGCTCTCTGCCTGGGCCCTGCATGTTGAAGAGGCAGCTAACAGCTAGCCACCAGCAATCAGCTGTGCACCACCTGTTCCTCTAATCTCTTGACCATCTTCCCTGGGTTAAGAAGAAATTTGATTCACCCATAAGCAAGATAGAGAATGAAAAGCTGCTGGAGACATCACACAGGCATAAAACAGACCACCACAGCTTGTGCATATATGAAAGCAGGCCTGGTAAAACTGTCAAGCTTCCTCGTCAGAAAACTGTCCTCTCCATGCCAGAGACTCCCTGAAACTTCAAGCAAAATGTGCAGAATGAGCTGGGACTTCAACTTCCCTGGAGGCTGTAGATTTACCAGCTGAGTTCACAGTTCGCTAAAATAGGATACAGCCATAGTCAGCAACAGGGTTTAATTCCGTTAAGTAATTATTTCACCTGTGGTCTAGGGTATTAATTTTGATAGAGTCTTATAAAAGAAAGTCATTACAGATGCCTTAAAGGTGAACACCTACAAAGTGAATGGCAGCTATAAATCTATCACTATCTAATTGTTGCAGTTCATTTTCCAATGTATTTTCTTGCCCTGTCTTCTCCTTCCTTCTTTTCCTCAGTCAAAGATTTACTTTTCCCAATAATTAAATTAAATTAGATAAATTTGAGCCTAACTGAAACTAATTTTGTATAATATCCCAAACCATTTGCATAAGGCTTCTAAAAATCTCCAAGCTATTTCTCTAGGCAGTGGGGTAGCTAATTATCCACCTCTCCAAGCAGCCTTCAAGGCATCAGAGATCATACGTTTAGAAGACAGAACAATTTCATTCCTTTACAAAAAAAAAGTGTCCATTGCAGTCCTAATGCATCATGAAAATTCCATGTTTCCACAGAGATTAAATAATTCACCCTCCATGGAATATATTTGATCATATAATAGGCAGACATGATCATTATGCCCTCAATATCACCATTTAGGAAATCAATTCCTAAACTTTTGGGATATGCAAATCCAATTGATTCTTGAACTATGGAGCTCTCAAAATGAACTGAGACTTTTGGCAGCGTGCAAATATTCACCATCCCTTCAGGCTGGGCCAATATATCTGGCATCCTCTCCCACATACCAGAGATTCCATCTCAACCCACTAGGATATCCTTCCCTGCAACAATTTGGTTTACAAAAGCTAAATTACACTACAGAAGTATTGTAATTATGATCATTGTTCAGCAGGGATAAAGTATTAGGAACAAAGGAATTAAATATGAAATTGCTGTTCACAGGCATTGACTCTCTGCACATTCTTAGAATACAGAGTTAATTTTTCAAGCAAAAAAATCAGTCCCTCGGTCACAACCCCTCACCAACACAGTGAATATCTGATTGGGGCTGCCTCACAACCTCTTGTGTTGAACCATGGATGGGCTGAGCTCTTGTTTGAGTATATATAAGAATCTGGTAGGACTCACCAAGATCCAAAACATCCAGATCTCTCACGATTTTAATAGTGGCAATTTTCAACTCAACAACAACAGAATTGAAGTGGTGTCACTAAAGCAATATAAGCAAACACATAACATCATGATTCTTTTTTTTTCCCAAGCATCTAAATATAAAGCTACTCATACCCAGTCTAAGACTACAGTGCTTATTGTACTTGAAAATTAAATTCTCTTTAAATTCTAGGAGATCCATTTCTTTCTGGAATCTATATGCAAGCAAAACTCCTTTTAAAATAAATACGTTCCAAGCATTAGAAAAGTATTCTCATTCCACAGGTAGCCAAGGGTTGAAGGTTCAAGCCCACCCCTTCAAGGCTTGTCTACAAGCTGGGGCAAGAGATTGTGGATGACAATGATGGATGGGGGGGAATAACAACTTGGCATCTGATATGAAGGAGACTCTTACACTTTAGAATAACCAAAAAAATCATGACTAAGTGCACCTGCTAAAATGGTTTAAAACATTGCCCACCTTCAAGAGAAGGAAAACATTCACTCCCAATATTAAGGAAAAATTCAGAGTCATTTTCATCTGTGTTTTACCCTTTCCTTCAGTGCTGGAGATACCCCAAGGCAATGTGCTCAGCAGAAGCCTATTCATGACTGAGAGATATGAGGGATTCACATCATGAAGTCACAATGCCGATTTCTATCCCAGCCTGTTTCAGGAAGAGCTTAAACCCTAAACAATTCACCAAGGAATTTCTACCACATTACATTTACGACCATAACAAAACCACTTCTAGGTCCCTGGAGGGCTGAGTTATAATCCCACATTTAAGTTAACTAGAGTCTTGCATCCCATCTGTCTGAAGGACTTACTAGGGCTAGCATACATCAACAACAAACTCTCTGGTGCCATACTCAATCCTCTTCCCTTGGTGTTCCAAGCATCTAAAATGCAAATATTAAGAGACCCAAACAAACTGCTCCAGTGCAAAGGCACATTATAAATTATTTTTCTGAAGTTTTAAAATGCTTGAGTGCATTTTCACCCAAGTGAACCAAACCCTTTGCACCCTTGAGCATGCACACAGGAAAAGGAGTAACCAGTGCTTCTGAATACTCCTCATCCACTTTATAACTAGGACCTAAAATGTACTATTTCTTTCACAGAGAGAGAACAAAGTTCTTTTTGTTTTTATGCAAATCTTCTTTATTTTGAGGATGGAGAGGTACTTCCTCCTGACACTTGAATATTACAGTTTAGACTTCAATTCTTTTCAACAGTCTGCATTACAGTACTTTTCCTTCCATTACCCATAGGTCCACTGAGGCCGTGAGCAATCTGGAATAGGAGGGAACATACTCCTCTTGCCCATCCTGCACTTCCATGGAGCTAAAAATAATACACAGCCAACAACAGCTGCAGTAACAAAAATCATTTAAAATCTCATTATCAAGGTGCTGATAGGAAGAGATAGGATGCATTTAGGGCACAGAGACTGAAGAGAGAGAGGAGTCACTGCGTTATCCTGGTACCTAGGAGTCTGTTCTGGCAAGGACTTCCAAGTCAGTCCTTGGTAAATCACAGCATTTCTCCAAAACCAGGCTCCCCAAACTGCCAGTTTCCCTACTATCCATTTCTCCAGTATCCTCTAGTACCAACTGATAGAACTGTTGGTCTTTTCCCCACAGGTTCTGATAGTACACAATATACAATACTGAGATTCAGTGGTTTTAGGAGTTGAAATAAGTGCCCTCAAATCAAAATACGGACTTGTATTTGTTTACCTGAATAACCCCAGCATGCTACAAGTATTGTAAAATCAAAAGTCTTGTTTTTTCTTTAAACTCACTGAAATTGAAAAAATACCTAATAACCAGAGAAGGCTTTGGTAAAAAAATACAAAATTAATAAGAATATATATGCACATCTAGATTTCTTTGAACTACTTTGATCTGGAAAGTAGGCTGTATGGCTGTTATTGTCAAGCATTTTAATGAGGTTTCTAATAGTTCACAAAAATAGCAGAAACTACAAATACAAAAAAACCTTGTAACTTCTAGTATGTTCAGTACTAATATACTCTAATTTATATAGACAATATGCTTTTTAAATGAACTTTAGAACAACGCAGTACTTATTAGTCTGAGACCACATCCAGAAATTATGTTGAATAAAAATAATTTAAATCATGAATAAAGTGGAGGACAGATAATCACTACAGCAATGTCCATACATGAAAAACACTGGGAAAAGATACAACATGAAGAAAATTATAGTAATATTATGCACCTGTGTCTTTATGTGTATAAAGAAACAAACAGGCTGAAATACCCATTTGATTGACAGAGAAAAAAATAGAATTTGGGAGCGATAATAAAAGATACATTTTACATTAGGAGACAAGGAGTCATTTACAATATCAGATTTCAGGTAGTAAATTGCCAAGTAGAAGGCTTATTCAGAAGCAGTAGAATAAAGGTAGTAATTAAAATAACATTTGAAAGTATGTTTTCTGAACTATTTTAACAACAAAATAAATGCATAATTTACTTGCACTGAATATTTTTTGCAATGCAGCTGCCAGATTCGTGCCACACTGAATTTATTCACTATCCTTTAAAAAAAAAAAAACTAGACTGATACATTTTCCATGAAGTTATTTAAATACCACCCCAAGATGCCAAGTTGGCTCTGTGACTGCAAAGATATATTTTTTAGAGAGTGTGAAATAATTCATTAACATATTCATGAGGGAGTAAAAGAACTGCAGACTTCAGGTGAAACAGTAGCTTAAGTATCACCAGAACTAAATTGCATCAAAAGGTGCTAAATCCTGTGAACGTGCTTGCTATAGCACCACTGAGACTTCTACCAAAACAGCCAAGTGTTCATGTAAATCCCCGGGAGCTTTGCAACAAAGAGGAGAAATTTGGTTTAAATAAGGACACTGGCACAAAGAAGCCACCATAACCGGGGAGGGGTGGGGATCCTGAGGAAGAAATAAGGAGGGAAAAGCAACAGGAGTATTTCCACTGAGAAAGTAATGTTCTGGCAAACAAGAGGGAAAAGTTGGTTCACAAATTGCATGGAAACTTCTTGACTTGATGTGACTGCCTCCAATCTTACACTTTAAAATAGACTATGAAATTCACACACCACAGATATGTGTGACCAAGTACTGTACATGCTAGCTAGAAAAGCAGTGCTGCCTGTACAACATTTTCTGCAGTGGAAGCAGGACATGCAGATTAAGAACATGGGAAAGAACAGTGAGTCATCGTTACATTAGGACCTGTCTAATCTATTCTTATTCCTTTAACTGGTGTTTCCCACATTTAGAAAACAATAACTGGAGCTGCAATCTCCCAGTCTTGTTACTGTCTAATGTTCCATGTTGGTTTGGAGCAGAGAACAGGATTAAGTGATTATCCTCTTTTCTTTGCAAATATTACCTCTCCTTCAATTTTGATGTCGTTGTTAACATCTCTCTCTATTCATGACTGTACATGTGCTTTGTCTTTAATGGACTCTTGTTGGCTTGTCTGCTGTTCCTTTATCTTCTGTTAAAAACATATAAAAAGAAATTGGCCTATTAGCAGAAATACAGTAGTACCAATTTTGTAAACAGTATTACAGTTTATTGCTGTAAACAGCAATACAGAACAATTAATATGGAACAATTCCACTACAGTTAAACAAATATATTTAAAATAAACTGGTTGTTGTTTTTCAGGAAGCACAGATTAAGAGCAGCTATTTAAGAGGAGCTTCCAACATCATCCTCAAGACTGCTTTGATTCAGGACAACTGCATTTCCCAATTAGTTTTCTTGGGCTTGTATTTGGGTTTTCCTTTTTTTTTTTTTTCTTAAATTAACTACCTCAAAACAACACATGTGCCCCAAATAAAACAGCAGCTCTGCACAGACCTCTTGCATCCCTCCTTCCCATACATTAACTGTGTTTTACTGTCCATTTTGAGGTGTTGCAGTTGAAGACAGACAGATCTATGCAATCCTTCACAGGAGTTGGACTTGCTTTCCACTCTCACACACGAATTCACACATCATCTGACATTTATCAGTGTTTGTTCTCGTTGGTCCTTGTCTCCCTCCAGTGGTGGGAGGATCAGACCTCTCTACATTTCAAACAGGATACGTGGTCACACTCTGACTATATTATACAGGTAAGACTTCCTCAAACTTTTTGTTGCTCCACTGAAAGAGGAATCCCAGAAATACATGTTATTTTTTCCTCCAAACGTGCAACTTCTTGTTATTTTAATGCTAATTCCTTCCTATCTCAAATTCATCACTATTCAAGGTCAATCCTGGTCTCTTATGTAGTTTCAACTTCAAGTCATTAGCAAATTTCATTAGCACATTCTTGTTTTTATCCTACTTTTTGGTAATTAGTGAAAATAATAAATAAGAGCAATGTCAAAGCCAATCCCTGAGGAACTCCACTAATAACCTCCCTCCAGCCTTATAGCTTCTTTCAACACAGTTTCTTGTTATCTCCTTCAGTCATTCCCAAAGCATTTGTACTTACCATCTCCTCCAGTTTAGATAGAATTTTTCCCACACAGCAACATATGGAGTGCTCTGCTGGGGTTGGGGCAGATTCAATCTTTTCTTTGCTCTCAAGGGGAGTGACATGGCTATGAGAGAGACAGAGGGCACATTGCAAGAGGTGTTGTCAGGGAGAAAATTAAAAAGCCATCATTTGTGGCCCTGATGGGACCTTATCTGGAAGATTATGCATAACTTTTCCATTTAACAATTTAAAAAAAAAAAAGGCTTGGAGCAGAACAATTAAAAAGTCACTTATGGAAGCCAAATAGAAGCTAGCTTAGCAAAAGGATTTGGTTTGTGGGGCAAGGTTTGGATATCAAAGGGAGTTCAGGGGTGGCTTCTGTGAGAAGGCCAAGCTCTTTAGTGGTGGCAGTAACACCACTGGGATAACGTATTTAAGAAAGGGGAAAAAGCCCTGCACAATTGCAGCTGGAGAGGGAAGTGAGAATGTGAGAGCAACAACTACACAGACACCAAGGTCAGTGAAGAAGAAAGAGGGGGTGGAGGAGGAGGAGGAGACACTCCACCCTCAGAGCAGAAATTCCTCTGTGGCCTGCAGTGCAGACCAGGGTAAGGCAGCTGTGCCCCTGCAGCCCATGGAGGCTAAAAATGGAGAAAAATAGCCTCCTGAAGTCCATAGAAGACCCCACACTGGAGCAGGAGTGACCCAGTAGGAAGCCTGTGCTGTGGTAGACTCCTGGCAGGACCTGTGGGCCCATTGAGAAAGGAGCCCATGCTAGAGCAGGCTTTCTGGCAGGACCTGTGAGCCCACAGGAGACCCACACTGGAGCAGTTTGCTCCTGAAGGACAGCACCCTGTGAGAAGGGCCCAGGGTGGAGTAGTTCTTAAGGAACTGCTCCCCATGGGAAGGACTCATATTGGAGAAGTTAATGAAAAACTGTCTCCCATGAGAGGGACCCCATGCAGGAGCAAGAGAAGAGCGTGAGGAGTCCTCCCCTTGAGGAGAAAGGAGCAGCAGGGACAACATGTGACAAATGGACCCCAATCCTCACTCCCTATCCCCCTGCACCACTGAGGGGAGGAGTTAGAGAAAATCCAGAGTAAAGTTAAGCACAGAAAGAAGCATGGGGGATGGTACTTTAGGATTAATTTTCTTTCTTTGTCATTATCCTACTCTGATTTGATTGGTAATAAATTGAACTAATTTTTTCAATTCAAGTCTGCTCAGTCCACAGTAGCAATCAGTGAGTGATCTCTGTCTGTCCCTAATTCAAAATCCTTTCATTATATTTTCTCTCCCTTGTCCAGTTGACGATGAAGAGCAATAGATCAATTTTGGTCCGCAACTGACATCCAGACATGGTCAACCCACCACATCATGTCAAAGTAAATGCCAAAGGTAGAAAAGAACTGTTTAAAAGCAATAGAACAATGATAAAAATTCCCATTGACATATTCTGTCTGGAATTCGTAAAAGCTTCAGATCATTAAAGGCATAACATTTGTGACTAGACTTGTATACATGAGGAGAAAATCTAGAAACAGTTCCTTTTGAAACAGCTTCATTTATGAGATCTACCACACAGGTATTGGCACTATCTGAAAGTAGCAGGCTTGATAACCCAGTAAGTTCTTTTTGCTGCCTCCTTATTTTTTTCCTTTCCAAAGGCCCTTAGTGTTGACTTCATTGTCTCCAGTGCAAGGCAGAAGAACGAGACACACATTTACACCCAGTATTTTTCAAAATCATCACTTTCAAAGTCAGGCCCTAAAGGATAATGTGGAATTAGAATTGAAGATACAGTATATTTTACCTGCATAAACATTCCTAGACCATTGCTGCCTTCAGCTCTTTACTTACATCTCTGTCTGCATAGCTTCACAGACCAGCTTAATTCCCTCCTTTTCCAACAAGGACACACTAAGAATTTGCTTACAACAGCCTCAACAACATACCAGTTCTCAAGCTCAAACTGATGCTGGAATACAGAGCTAGTTTATTAGTTTTACTATCTCTGTCTGCTCACAAGTCTAAACAGAAGTTTTAGCCCAAAGGAGATGGCAAGATGTAGTGGCTTGGTATTTTACTGCAGATAAGTCAACAAAGGAAGGGTAGGAAAGAGAGGGAGGGGGATGAAACAGGGTGGGAAGGGATATTTTGGGATGTCAAAGTCTGTTATATTGTCATTTGCATGAACCGATATTGTATTTAAAGCTAGAAGAACTCATAGCTTACTGTGAAGAACCAGATGGTTTAAAGTCAGTATTACCTCTGACATTTATGGGCACCCTTGATAAGTATAGCATTCAGTTTGCAGGGGGAAGGGGTATTGGTAGATTTTTTTTTATCATTTTCACCCTGTACAATTTAGCTCTTCAATTCACTCCCCAATAACTTACTTTATGTATTAAACTATAGTATCAATTCAGTCATTCAAAAGTAACATTAAAATTATTTACTAGACCCCACCATAAACCCCACTTCTATTGTTATGGTTCTACTCATGTTTACTCTTTTAAATTTTTTCACCAATAACAACATCTAAAAAAGAGAGAAGAGATGAAGTTTAGCCAGTGTCAGTACAGCAAACTGACTCCTTTCTGCACACCAATATCTGTATTAACACATAGGTATGGCTGTCATCAGCACAATGAATTTTCTCAGTTCTAAACTAGAAGCATAGAATGCTCCAACAATGTAATTCCTATACACATTTCACAAGCCCCCTCTGCTTGACTGAAAACGAACTAACGAACACAACATGAGACCAAAAGAGGTTTTCCATCCTGCAGATTAAAAAAATCCCATTGCTTAGGATGCATATGGAATCAAGTGCGTCAGAAAAATAGATTTGTGTCAGACCAAATAATGTAGAGGAGAAATAAAACAAAAACCTAAACAGCCCCCTCCTTTCAGAAAAGAAGACTTGACTTGCTCGCTGTTGCCACATTCACTCAGGATATGGGCCAACCATTCTGTAATCCCTGCATTACCTGATTGAGCAGAGGCTCAGTGTTCAAGGAAGCATCATAACTACCAGGTTGGGGACTGATAGGAAATAACTATGGGTATTTAGTTCTTCACATGATGTATAAAGCAGACCCACAGCTGAACAGCCAGGAGCACTTGTTTCAGTTGTGAATAATAACTGCTCCAATCGGTGCCTGAGGTAAGGCTAGAAGAGTGTGTTAAATGACTGGGTTTATCGTCTTCTCTGCCTCTTCCTCATTGTCACTTTGGCTCAAAAACACATTTCCCAGAAAGACTTTCATTAACATACTGTAAAGGTGTCATTTTCCAATGGAAGTTACAATTCACACAAGTGTCATGAACAATACTCATTCCATTACACCGGAAAGAACAGCTAAAAATCTAAAGCAAAACATAAATTTAAATCTTAGTTATGCACTATTGTTTTAGTAGTAACGATCACCTAAAACCATCTTGGAGAGTGCAGAAATTAGTTGAAGCACATGGACATTATTCACACCTTTTTGTCTCCATATGACTAAAGACAAACGACAGTTCTGCTTTAAGTTGGGACTCCAGCCTTGACCTTGACAGCATTACTCTAAATATAACAAATTTATCACTAACAAGTGAAAGTCCATCAGTAGCTAACCCACAGACGTAAAGACCTAAAATAAAATAGCTTTTAATAGGCCAGCTTTATTCAAGACAACACTCAAGAATAGCAGCACTTGTAAGAAAGTGAGAGACATGAAGAGTTCTGGAGTTACCACCTATTCAAACATTACCTAACTTTTCCCCAGAAAATACATATTTTTGCCATAGTATCAGCTAGCTCTTTCATAGGTGAACACTGGCGTGTAGACTACCGTGTAGGAAGAGCTCCCAGACTTGAAAGGCACCAAAGAAACACAATCCCAAGGAGTCTGGGGGAATGGCTGGTCATGCGCCACTTGTTCAAAGCCAGAAAGTGTAAAATTTTTGATAGAATCAAGCAACAATCCCTAGTAAAGAACAATTTATTTGCTTTCTCCTCACAAGCAGAGAATATATGACCACAATACAGCAAATTATCCCTTCTGTTGTTACATCAGGAGATTATCTAGAGAAACAGAGTGAAGTAATTTTGAATACCTGTGTTTTCTTGAAATACAAAAGATTACAAGACAGGGACTTGCTTCACTACACAGGACAAACCAAATCAGTTCAACTACTCAATATATATTTGTATTAACACTTGCAAGATACTTTCTTTCCTGCATTATTAGGCAGTGTGAATCATGAAGAATCACTATATGGATTCCTCCTACTTTTTAAATAAGGATGCCTATGAAATAATTAAGTACACAACTGCCATGTGGAAGCAAAGTTGTTCAACTACCTTTACCCTCAATTTATGGCATAATTTTCCAAAATTGTAACAGTTTACTCCACCCATCATTCAAGCACAGGTGATCAATCTTTAAAAAAATAAAATCTTTAAAAAGTGTGTACTTAGCCTGATTTTTTTCCTTTCTCTGCATTAAAAAAAAAAAATGATTGGGAAGGGATGCACAATGGAAACGCTACTGAAATGTCAGGCTCTAATTTTTTTACAAAATATCATTTAAAACGTTATTTTTAGTCTATGCATTTGTCACTCACTGCAACATATTCATGAGCAAAACTTACATAAAACAGACCATAAAAAATTAAATCTTGCAAGAACTTCCAAGAGAAAAGGGACAATGAAGTGGTCATACTTTTTCCAAGTCAAATTTCATTGGTGCTGGTGTCTTGGAATGAAAGCAAGGAAGTTCATGGCTGAAAACGTGTTTCTTACTGGGAGCAGCCTAGATGCTAAAGCAGACCTTGACTTATTTCAAGGTCATTTTTCTTTCCCCTTGTACTTTCTGATGCAGGAAATCAATTTTTTGGTACTTGGGCAGAAATACAAAAAAAGCAAAGACTTGTTGGGTCCCATGTGCCACTGTTCCATATTCCCAGAGCTTATAAAATGAGGATAATTAAATACATGAACCTCCCAAGAGTATTGTGAATAGTAATTAGACAACAAATTTAGAGCACTTTGAGAATGAGAAGTACTCTGTGTCAGTATTTACTGCTATCTTTATTCATACTGAAAAACCCCAAAATACTACTTTTTACATTTATAGGAGCAAATGCATTAAGATGCTCAAACACAAAGTATGAACTTTTCAGAATTATTTCAAGAAACCAAAACCATAAACTGTTCATACAGTCTTTAAAGAAGATGGCAACTCTTGAGCTCAGATATTAAGTACAAGAGCTGTTAAAAATACTGAAAGAAGTCAAACTACATTTAGAATAATAATTGGCAAACTTTTCTAGATCTATAAAGAAACCAAATTTATCAGCTTTCTATCCAGGATAGCACAAATTATTCAATAGAAATAAAATTCAGCATATTCAATTTTGAAGTGGACAAATTAAACTATAAAAAAATCCTGCTCACTGACTGGAGATCATTTTGAGTGCACAAAGTGGCCACAAGCAGATCAGATCCTCCAAATATTCCACTATTTAAAACACAGAATCGTGGTACCGTAATAGTAGGAAGGGACCTCTGGAGATGTTGCAGTCAAACATCTCCAGCTTAGAAAGGTCAAAGACAACAGGCTGCTCAATCTATCTGGATTATTTTTAGCAAGGATGGAGATGCTACAGACTTACAGTCCTTGTAACAGTCACCTCATCCAGCTTGTGTCTTCTCTTCTTTGCTGTATTTAGAAGTGATTTCCAGGAGAATTTGCTCTCTTTCCCAAGGATCAAGGTGAAGGGGACTGGCCTCTATAGTTTGCCTGATCCTCCTGATTGCCCTTTTTGAAGGTCACAAGAACTTCATCTCAAATTCCACAACCTTTCAAAGGCCGTGATACAGGCCAGCTCCCTCAGTACTCATGGGTGCATTCCTATCAGGTCCCATCTACAAGTGTGCATTCAGTTGAAGTGTCCCCTAACCTGAGTCTCCTCCACCAAAGTCTTCCTTGCTCCAGGCTTTCCTAGTATTCTCAGGGGACTGGGACTCCTGAAGGCAAATCTTCTCAGTAAAGACCGAGGCAGAAAAGGCATCAATAACCTTGGCCTTCCCAACATTCTTTGTCAACAGGGCATCACATTGAGTACCAGACCCACATTTTCCCTAGTTTTCCTTTCATAGAAGTCCTCCTCAGTCGCTTTCACATCATTTACCAGCTAAAACTCCATGCATGCTTTGGCCCTCATAATCTCGTTTCTGCACTCTTACTTTTGTATTCCTCCTAGGTCAACTGACTACATGTCTTCTTACACGTTATACTTGAGTTCTGCCAGGAGAATCTTGTTGATCTATACAGATCTCCTGACACCCTTACCTGTTTCCTAAAAATGGAGCATTCCAGAGATTGGAGCCGGTTATTCCTGAAAAATCATCATGACCTTCTAGATCCCTCTTCTCTCCAGGACTGTAACCTATGGTATTCTTTTTAGCAGGTTCCTCAACAGACTGAAGTCAGCTCCCCTGAATTCCAACAGTGTGATCCTATTATTTGCTTCAATCTTTCCTCTCATGATCCTGAACTCCACCATTTCAAGGTCACTGTTACTGGTCACTGCTCACCAGTTCTTCCTTGCTTGTAAGGGACCCTGCACAGCAGATTCTCAATTAACTGGGTCAGGAACCTGTCATTGCTGTACACTGGAAAGAATCCTCCTGGATTGCTTGTGCCTTGCTCTGTTGCCCATCCAGCACAGAGAAGAGTGTTTAAAAGTCCCACAGCCTGTGAACATGAGGTCTCTTCAGGCATCTAAATGCCTTAACTACATTTTTTCTTGATCAAACACCCACCATATCATCCACATTGTTCCATCTGCTAATTCCAGCTCATAAGCACTCAGCTGGCTCATCCATACCAAGACAGCTCTGTGTGTTCCTCTTACCTTCTCACATAAAGGTTAGTTCCCCCACCTCACTAGGAAGAACATGGCTTGTTCTTCCTGAAGGTTCTGTTTCCATAGACAGCAACACATCTCCTTTTGAGCTATCCCACTGCATCTCTAATACTCCTGAGATTGTAGCCCTACAACACAGAAGGACACTGTTTGCCCCGCACCAAGCATTAGTGTACAGGCAGTTGAGAGAGGTGCCCATTCGTGCTGATATCCCAATAAATGGATGAACATTTCTTCCATCAATCTCACTAATCCCTTCTTTTCAGGTGCATACACCTGAAATGGGCCCACTTTTCCCCTGTTTTGTTGATTGGAAGGTCCCTCTTTTCCTTACTTGCATATGGGTTGACATCTCACTTATCTGTCATTCCTAGCTTAAAGCTCTCCTTTTGCTAGATCAGCCAGCCTGCTGGCTCTCACAGCAATCCTTGGTCTTCACGGAGCTTCCCATGGTTGTGAAAGCACATCATACTTAAAGCATTTCCTAAGAAAGGAGTCTCTGCATTCAGCCATTTCACAACATACACATTTCTTGGGGAAATAACTATCACTTCCCCCACAAAGGAAGGAAATCAATCTTAAAGAGACCAAGCCCCCCCCCGGAAAAAAAAAAGTGTTCCGAGCACTGTCTTCAAATTTTGACAACAGCTGATCTGTTATTGATTTCATTTCATTCTGATTGATTCCATCTCTACCACAACTCTGTTGTCTCCTAGAACCTGACCTTTGACTTCAGAAACCTGAAGCTTCAAGTTTAATGATAAAATGGATTCTTTTACATTTATGAAAAATAAACTCACAAATCCAGTTACCTAAACAGCTAAAGAAAACTAATATATAAAATATAAGCAAAACCTACAGATTATATTTAATATACTCTTCTTTTGAGATATTCATCCTTCTGCCCACAAAACATCTCAAAATAAATATTCTGATGTAATATTTCCAAAACCATCCCAGAGATCTATAATTGTACTACTTATTTTCAGAGATGAGTTATGCAGCCTCATTGATTTTCAAGAACATTTGTACTCAACTAATTTGCAAAAATGGGGCTGGGATGCATCTGCAGGTCTCCTCTTTTAATATTTGAAGCGACCAAGGATTTGAGACATTCAGGAGTCACCAATCTAACTAAAAATATTATCTAGATAATTTCACAAGAAAGTTTGGATCTTGAAATAAACATGTTACAGCTGGATAGTGACCAAATAACCAACCTGCAGTTGCAATCAAACAGTTCCTTACAACCAAGAAAACCCCTTATTCTTAATTTCAGTGAATATTCATTTGACTCTTCTTACTTCAGGACTCTGCTCATTAGACTTGTCCCTCAATGGAATTGCACCTGCATACCAAGATCCATTTTTGCAAATGCCAAGCCAATTCATTTCTTTCTCTAGGATTGCCTTTCATAAATCAGGAATCATTGGAATTACACCTGTAATAAAAAGTATGGGGGGAGGGAAATCCCTGAGCAAGCAATTTGCCAGCCAAAGATTTAATATCAGTTGAGTTGAACAGTCAATCCAAATTTAGAGACAATATGCCCTTAAGATGCTCAGCCCTCAATACAATAGAATCCAACCTAAGCCAGTTACAAACCTGCCACTACCAACTATTCCTGTACAAACAGACAGACTGCTACATGCCTTTTCAAAGAAATCACCTGGAAAAAATGTTATGATTCACAACATTTAAGCCCTTATTAAGGTCCACAAATAGTACAAGTAATTTTTAAAAAACCTTTCTCTGTTGCAGAAAGAAAAAGATGTCATTATAAACTTCAGCAATGTCAGCAACAGCATTGTGTGCTGAATAGGAGCCTGATTGGAGAATGTTCTAAGAAAACCAGGTTGATTTAATCATTCCACACCAGGTGTTGGATTTTTTCAGAACAATATACACAGTGGGTAACTGACACAATAAAATCTCTAGTTACTAGGAGTTCAATGCATTTCTGGTCAGTTTTGTGTCAAAGGGATGCATTTATAGAAGCTGTGTTGGCTAGAAGCTGTGAAGTCAGAATAGTATTCTGAGCCCACTGGAAATTTCTAAATGGATTTCTTTTTAATTGAACAACACTTCCTGGCAGTGGGATAGCCACAAACCTTCATTTGCTAGTACAACTGTTTACCCCTGCATATTCAGCAGTATGCTCCTATAAACAATATTTTTACCTGTGTCTGTGTCTTAAGAACACTAATTGGGTAGGGCTGCTTGGCTGGAAATTGTTAGGCATAGCATGGAGCCCTCTAGCTTCTAGCAGCACCAATTTCCACTGTGCCAAGCACCAGGAAAACTACTCAGTCTCCAAGCTGCACACTTGCATTTAGAGCCCACAATAACAACCACACACAGGAAAGAGGGAAAGGGCCAGAGAAGCAAAATAATTTGCTGTTGTTTAGATGAGTCACCAGAGTCAGAAAATAAGGTAAGACTATACTTCATAGCCACCATCCCTTTTCCTGGAGCAGGAGGAGCCATTTCCTAAGGACTACCACTGCCTGCGCTTCTTAGTTTAAGTGATAAAACATCCCTAATCCTGATTAGTGACAGGTTTCTTCTTTCCCTCTGTCTCCTTCCCTTTTCTCCAAAAGGTACTTTGCATACTGCCAGATCTGTCTTGTGCAAAATTGCCACCATAGCTTTGTCAGGTTATAGAGGAGAGAAAAAAAATTGACAAAACAAAAAAGCTGATTACGTAACAATCAATCACAGACTTAAAGAAGTGTTCAGCTGGAATTTGGAGATGCACATTATCTATGTTTTAAAGAAGCATATCTACCTTTTAAAGAACAAAGATTAAAAGAGAATTATAAACAAAATCACATTTTTCACCCTGTGGAAGCTTCAGTTATGGTTACACCTATCCCCACTCATACAGAAGTCACAAGCATGTGCACCTGACCACACTGAGGCACACAGCTGTACAGGCACTGGGTGTCACAGTTTACCCACAGCGGGAGAGGACACAACTCCACTGACCACACCGGCTCAAGGTCTCCCAGTAAGCCACAAAGAGATTTGTCTTCTTTCCAAGACGGCGAGGAGCTGCAAGGCTGAGGTCAATAGAGCATAAAACTCAAACTAATAAGGACTAATGAGTTAAAAGCACGTTGCCATGGACTGCTTCTAGGCAGAAATAAACTTCTAGGTTTTGCCTGCTCATCCAAAGAGCAAATCGTTCCCAAGTGAGATGCAAGAAAGATCAAAATCCAGATGCAACAAATTTTCTATCTGATCTTTATTCCATCATAAAACTGCAATTTGTCAAGTGTTAACATTTCATGGAAACACTTTCTTTTGACAGAACACAGAGGCAGGCTGGAAACCTGCTGGTTTGTAGCTGTTTATTTACCTGTCTCCTCACAATAAGGAGCTGGATGCAAAGACTTGCAGGTTTCAGAGCCACCTGAGCTCCCAGCTGCCTGACTCCAGCCTGTGACTCCCAGGACAGCCTTCCACTCACCAGGGAGCCCATCAAGCTGCTGAATAAAACTGCTATAATCCTTTTAGTTTCAGTAGCAAACCCCACTGATTAACAGCAGCAAACAGTCAAACCCTGTCAGCTTCACACAGTAGCAGGCAGGAATCCTGGGGAGCACACCAGTTTCATAAGCAAAATATTGTGGTATTTTAATAGCATATTCTGGAGGAGGGAGACAGCTTCTTGTCCCAGTTTAGAATTGTCACCGTTTTGGATAAAAACTGGTGGATAAAAATTTGCTCTCAAAGCCTGCTCTGTCAGAACCAAATGAATTGCTGTTATTTGGATATCTCATGATTTTTGGCAAACTACAGTGCTGTTTTCCTGTAGGTAACAGGTCTGAATCAAGGCATGCATGCCAGCATAGGAGTATGCTATAATCCTTTCTCTGTCCTTCCTACCACAAAAGAGGAACTAGCACTGAGATATCATTTACATCCATATTCAGAAGTTTGCCAATATAAACACTTCAACCAGAAAGGCAGCCTAACTCAGTAAATTATCTGCTAAAATCTAAAAAGCATTCAATCATCAAACAGATAATCCATTCCCTGTGCTGGATGAGCTGAGGAGACCCAGCTGCAAATCATTACAAAAATCATTCCCACACACTGCTGGAGAACACATGTGACAGAAGGACAGCAGGACATCATCTTACTGCATCTTTTCTCAACAGCTCATTTTATGCAGCTTTGATCTTGGCCGGATTTCCCAATGCAAAGAGATACCATAGTTTTAAGAAAGGTCCCAAACCATAATAATTTAGTAATCCAGACACATGTGGGAGGAAAGTTTGCACCATTTTTATGACTTTAAAGTTTTTGCAGAACAGGAAAAATGGACAGGACATTATGAAATCATTATGAGAGAAAATAATTAAAATCTGGTTTTTTAAATAGTTTTGTCTGTACACGAATAGCATTTTCTTTTGGGAAACAGAGGCTGATTTGAGACTGCTCTGAAGCAGTGTATTACCACTGCATGTTGGCATGTTCACTGGCTCTATGGAAAACTGGCCAAAAAAGAAAAGCCTAGTCCTATGGCTACCACAGACATGGCTAAGGGCTTGCTTTACAAAGGACTGAGATTTCACTGTTGTGGTTAGAGGCTTGGAGTGCTCTTGAAATTAGCTGGAGACAGAGACAGTAAGGTATATTTCCTGCAGCTGGAACAAATTAGAATCTCAATAGAGTTAATCATCAATTAAAATCTGTTCCATCTCACATCTTATTTTTCCTCCTCTGCAAAGTAATCTCAAGTCCCTGTCTCTCACTCCACCACCTTCCTCACAAACCCACACAGATTATTCTTTCAGAGACCTCCAAGCTGCCCAGGATCACATTTTAAGTAAGACACTCACCTTGCCTGACTTTTCTTCCTGAGACTGTCAAGTTTCAGTTACTGGAGATGACAGCCTGAGACAATTAAGGAGTAGATCTTTGCCAATTTTCTTTAAACCAGTTTATGACATTATATGCAATTTGTCCACAGAAAGGTACAATAGTTATGGGCAATATGCATAAGGAGCTGCACATTTTGCTTGACAGAACTTGGAGATGATGACAACAAGCTGCTGCTGTCAAGGATATAAGCCACAGCTGAGCCTATTTCAGTGCTCCATACTCCACCATGGCTCTGCAAATCCCAGCAGCCATTGCCAGCCCCAGCTCTGTGATTACATGATTTCTATCCATTTTGACAACGTGGAGTTTCTCCTGGCATTGTTAATACTGAGCACAGAACAGGCAATATTTTTTCCTAAATTAACTATAAATAAACTTAAATCTTTTGAGATGGCTAGCCTGGGAAGCTGCCTTAGGTGCTGCAAAGCTGAAATTCTACCTTTCCACCATGAAAATTTTCCTCTGAAAAAAAAAAAAATCACATTTCAGTGCAGTATCTCAGCAAGACAGCAAAAGCAGCAGTTTCCAGAAAGACTATTTTCTGTATTGTTGAATGAGCTATTATAAAGATTTTTAATACCTTCAGACATAACCCTTATTAGTACCCTTTCTTAACTAAAAGGTGAAAGAAGTCCTTAAGCCAATTGTCCTCAAAGTGTAAGGCTGTGGGAATTTATTCTCTTCTCCCTTCTCCTACAACTTTTTGTCTCGCACCTTGAAAAAAATTAAAATAAGATGAATTATATCTGTTTGCTGCACTGAAAAGTCTCACAATTTAAAAAGTGATATCTATCTATTCCAAATAGCATCTTGTACCATATTTCAACACTAATTTTTAATAGGGTTTAACAAACATAAGCCAAAGATTAAATGGTTAAAAGGGAAATGATAAAAAATTTGAAACCTCATTTCACTCTGAGCCACTTTTACCTACCTTTTCATGTCATGCATGGCACACTGATGGCTCCTTAAAAGACTAGGAGCATACTGCTATCCTTTTCCTTCAGCCTATTACAAGATAAACTATCACAAACAGTTCCTACTACTGAAATTTCCATAGAAAATGCAAAACCAAAGCTCCTCACAAATAAAACAAGCACAACTGAAGGAAAAAAAAACCCACACCCAAAAAAACCCACCCAAGCAANAACCACTACACACACAAAAAAAAAAATCAAAAATGCAAATGTTTCCAAGCTTTATCATTGGGGCTGGGGAGATGACTGAAAGGCTTAGTCCTTTTACAGAAAAATGTAATTGCTATTTAATCATAGGACAGTTTAATTCCAGCTTTGTCTGGAACATGGCCACTACCACGGGAGCATGCCCATAATATGGAACTTTGTATATTGCAACAACATATGCAAGATATAACAAATAACTACATATAGCCAAAACATACAAATATAACCACATCATATGTAATTAAGACTTTATATGAGTAGAGCCATAGCTTTGCTGAGGTCCCAAGCCATTTCAAACATGCAGACGAGGAGTTTCATAGCATGTATAGCCACCGAACACTAACAAAACTAGATCTCCCAGGCTTCATTCAAAGGGAATTATGGATTGTTGCCAACCTTTACAGAAAAGGAAACCCTGGGATCAGAAGTCACCAAAGTTTTCTTAGCCAAAAGGAAATAACTAACAGACACATTCAGAGATGCAAGACATTAAAAAATAAGTGCTACTGATAAGTTTCTACATGTGTATTTAGGAACTGAGTGTCTAATACCACTGTTAGAAAAAGTAAATTGTCTGCAGTACAGCTGAAATGAAATCCTTTAGTGTTGTGACAAAATCACCCCAAATAAATATTGAAAGGTCTGGAATTAGTGGCCTAATTTTGGACTCCCAGAATTAAGAGCACAACAGTGACAATCATGGAATAACACTGCCAGCTGAGACTGTTTAACTGAGTCTATCAACTGATATTGTAGCTTTTTTCACACACAAAACCCTTTTTTAAAAAAAGTAGACTAGCTCTGTCTCATAGATTGTAGAAGAATCAGCAGTATTCCAAATAAAATAAATAAAGTTATGTTCTGAATTTCTAGCAGAAACAAGCAATCACCAAAAGGTTCAAACTTACTGTTTTCCAAATACCATTTACTTCTGCTTGGACTGCAAAAACACTGAGAACAAACGAAACAAGATCAAAGACAGAGTCCACATTGCAAAAAATCTTGAAATAGCAACAAAAATCTCAGAAGTAAGAAAGAAAAGCCAAACAATAGAAAGAAACAAGGACAGAATTTGGAACAAGTCTACAAATTAGGCTTTTTGTGTATCAGCATAAATATCTTACTTGTGGTTTTCCCCCCAGTAACATTATTTCAGCTCATGCTGAAATGAGCCTGGATTCAGAGCAGCTCACATCAGGTGCATCAAAACATCCAGAGGAGGAGGAAAAAAGGAGAACCGTTTTGATGGCATTGTCATCAGGAGTCTTATAGCTATAAACAGACTGCTTTGTTCATTTCCATATCAGAAGTTAATTCAGTTGTTACCATTCAGGAGAAAGCATAGCGAGATTAACTCCCTTCCCTTCTCCCAGCCCCCGTTTACTAGCGATCTCTGTGGGTTCACAGCACAAACAGATTTCTTTATAAAGTTTTGTAGCTAATTAGAAAGGCAGCTCAATTACCGTCAGCAGGGAGGTTTCCGAAAGAGAGCCATAAACAAGACAGTGTGTTGAGGTGTCCCAGCTGAGAGTGACCAAGTTCTGCCTGTGCTGGGCTGAAGGAGTCCCTGCTCACTCAGACGTGGCTGGCAGGTCAGGCACCCCAACACTCTCCCAGCTGTTTCAGGCAATGGCTTAAAACCACCTGCTAGGATTTTAAATCCGACCAATTAATTACAACCTGGGGGAGGGTGCACTTGCATCAGCCACAGCCTGACCATTAGAACCAGGAATTGGTGGAGACAGGGAGTAAGCTTGGGATCAATAAAATCTATCAATAGCCTTGTAAGTGTGGGACAGATCTCTCAACAATGGGACAAAAGGCCAAAGTAGCTGTAAACACACAGCTCAGAGGAAGGCCTTCGGTATATGTTGATCAGTCAGTAAAATTAAGATACAGGTGACTCTAGTGCCCAGTGCTGGAGCATAACCTATTGAGCCCAACACCATTACATGAAGGATTTGTCTGCAGCCCTTGTGAACACAAATATGCTTTGCAGTCCAAACATCTTCAGACCCACAGCCCAGCATGAGAGGAGCTGGGTAGAACAAAAGAAGATGGCGAACACAGGGGGTTCATTTCAACTATGAAAAAAACCCCAGTGATAGTGACTCAGACAAGTCCTCTCCTCTTTGAGTCAATATCGTAAACAGTAAGCAGCAGTTCAGTAGCTACAGCCATGGGTCTGCTGATAAAAGCTGGGAGTTTTTGTCAGTGCCCTGAAGCCCCATCAGCCTTTGTGCTGATCAAGATACAGAACAAGAGAGCTGAGAACCTGTACTGCAGTTGTGTGGGAAATGCTTGGCAACATAGCAGACAAAGGATTAAATCCACAGAAAAAGTGCACAGCAATTAAAATACTTGGTCCCAGGAGGGTGGCACACACCCCCTAGAAACCTTCAGCCTGTTCTCCAGCCAGATTCCAAATGGCCACCTTCAATTTTATTTTCCTTTAGTTAGATAAAACAGACAGTTCACAGACACTTAGAGCAACACCTTTAAAGCTCTGTTTAATTTTCTGTGTCTGAACAGTTCCATGGCTCACTTTTTAATTGGTGCATCTAATGGAGGTGGGAAGGTAGGTGAAAAATGCCAAGCTTTATGAGACAGTAAAGCTTTTTCAGTTCCTTACTGTTTTGCTATTTATTTCCAGAGTGGAATATCACAATTTGTGGTGCTCCACCCTGACATGTGCATTCAGAATAATTTTCTTTAATAGACCACTCTTAAGATTATAGACTCATCTTGCATTGTAAAACTGTTTATTCACTGCTTTTTCATTAGATCCCCTTGGAAGACTGGAAATTTTAAATCTGGGACCTAATCCAGCCCCACAGAACAATATGACAAACCTCTAAGACTCCTCTAAACATTCCTTAAATCAGGAAGAGCCTGGACAATGATTTCTCGTATGCTCTATTACAGAATAGAGCTAACAATTTTCTTTTGCAGGGGCCAAAATGGATGGAATGGAATTGTGGGACACCAAAACAGGAGAAAAAGGAGTAATGAAATTAATATTTTAAGGGAGTGACTAACTATTGTCTTTCATAAAACAAAACGTAAATTTAGGTGCCAGAAAAAGAATGCACAGGACAAAGTTCCTGCAAGCACAGGAATATCTAAGAACACAAGTCCCACAGCTCAGCTCTGCAGCGAATGTGCAGAGGGACTGCTGACACGTAGACATGTTGAACTACATTTAAATGAGGTAGCTAAGCATATTTTGGAAACCATGTTATGGCAGCAATTTCAGTGGTCAATTTTTCCACAGGTGATGACCACAGGCACCTTTGCTGACTTGTGTTTCACTACTTGACAGCAGGATAAGTAAGGGATCCTTTCCTTTCCCTTTCTTTCCTCCAACAGATGGGTACTACCTTCATACAAGCCAAGTTCAGCTACATGCAGAAAACTACATGCAGATCTCAGCATCCAAGACCTCATTCCCTCCAGGAATGGAAGAGAAGTATTCTCTCCTTTCAAAAGATTGAGAATACAGGTTTTCATTTTTATGTGTAAACTTTGTACAAATACAAGTTTTTCTTCAAAGGCATCACATCTAGACTAGAAAAACCATCTGGGACCAGACTCAGAATAGGTTTCACAGCTGTAAAGCAAGACCTCAGTAGAGAACAGATTTATTCCACCAAAATCACAACTCGGCATAAAGGAAGAAGCCTGCTCACCTCTGTCTCGTTTACTTACACCATCATGAAATTACAAGCTTGCATTTTATGGTATGGTGAGCCATAAGATAAATCATTTAATCTTTTGAGGGAACTGAATACCAACACTTCCAGGGAAATATCTTGACTATTAGGACATAGGGTGCCCCCTCCCTTTGTTCTATTTGGTCTCATGGGTCTCTTCTCATTGGAAGCACCTCTCTAATAAAAACAACCAGAGCACTGAAAGAACTAAGGAGTGCCATTCTCAGCAAGACAGGTAGTTCTCAGCTTTCTCAGACAGGAAAGAAAACCAAATTGACATCTTTCACACCCTGACAAAATACTCAAATTCTTTGTACAGGCAACAATGGGCAGCATCTTCCCCTGATTTTCCACATTTTAGAAGACAAACAGAGGGACTTCCTTATATGCATTTTCCTGCTGTCTCCTCTCAAGCAGCTCTTTACCCAGCCTACTGGTTTTTACACAGGGATTGAGATGTAGGAATATGAGTGCCATTCTGGCACACTGCAATATGTGTTTATGCACACCCCAGAGCTGTGCATCCTCTGTACCCATTACCTACATAGCAAACTCCTCCCTAAGCAATATCCCTTAACATCCTAATTTCCCTCTAATTTCTATAACCTTGCATTTGCCGTCTCCCCTCAGAGCAAGAGAAGAGAGTCACATTCCTGTGTTTCTCTTTCAAAGGTTAACTGCAAGGTAAAGCATAGCTGCAGTTCCACAGCACTGCAGGGGGGGAAACAACAAGAACAAATGAAAATAAGAGCTGGGAATAAGAGGAAATCCCTTAATCTAGTTTAGCTTGTTTCATCTTTTCTCTTGCTGCCCATGAAGAAAGTGATCACCTTGGGGGGAAAAAAATAATAGTTCAATAATCCCAGTTTATTCCTGGGACAGAGAATGAGTCCCTAAACTATTTCTTCTCAACTGGATGCCATTAGACCACTGCCAGGCAACCTGTGAGTAATGTAAGAAAATGCAGGTGCAGCAATCATCAGCCAGCAGGCCCCAAGGCAAGATGGGCTTGCTGATCTATAAAGACCCTGCAGAAAAACTTGGGCATCATTTCATTCAGCAGGATGGCGGGAAAAAACAGATTGCATAAAACTGTCCATCACCTTTTCCATATCTTGACAGGTCCTGACCTCTAGAGGGACGATGCTCTCCCCTTCATGTCACCTTTATTTATAGAGTCTGAACATTTACTTGAATTGAAGTTATCTTTATTATTTAGAGACTATACTCTGGTCATTCAGTTTAATCCCTGAGCCTGGGACTTGGGGGTTTTATGTGCATGTTCATTTCAGCCATTAAAACCCAAATGAAAACAATGGGTTTTAAGAGTACCAGAGCCTCTGTTTCTGCTGACTTAAATTGTAGAATCAATTCAAGTCTGATTTCTTGAGAAATTTAGACCCATATATACCAGCTGCTGAGATCTTGCTTTAAAACTAGTGAACTATCCTGGTAATGTAGGGAAGACACTGCATTTACACGTTTTAGGTAACTTGTCGCCTGTTCATGCTCACAGTGTAGTTTCTCCCTGGACCTTAATGTAGTTGTTGTTCTCATACATAAGAGATGTTGCCACAACCCTTTGCAAAATATCTGTTGCTTATTCTGGATCAGTAAAATATCCCAAGAAAGGGTTTCCAATGCTGATCCCTGTACTAGGATTAAAATTAATATTCTTTTTTCACAAAAAAATAGGATTCCTTTCATCCATCTCCTGATTCTTTAATGCATTAACACTACTGAAGTTTTTTTCCTATAGGTTTGAGAGTGGAATCTCTTTTGCTACTATTCCTACAGGTAAGGTTGTCACCATTACATATGGATCAAGAGTATTAAGGAAAATGTTATTGCGGTACTAAAAGGATCGGTATAAAAATTCCCTCTGTCTTCTTTGTGTTTCCCACAGTGTCACCAATGAGATTTTTGTATTTGTAGTTAATTTATGGCCCCAGTCTTGGACTCCCGTTGCCAACTTGAACCAAAACCACAAAACTATGAGGAAAAAGCCACCAATGGGATGCAAAAGGTCTGATTATTCTGACAATAATAAATTCAAGTCCGAACTCTCATATAATCTATATGTTGTAACAATTCTCCACAGAGTTACATTCTATTCCCGGGGCAGTGAGAGGGACCCATTAGGATTATTTAACTCTCATTATTTTAGGATTTCGATTGCTTGATTTTAAAGTACCTCTATATACAGAAAATCTGCATGTAGAGAAATCCATGTGTATATATATCTCTGTGTGTGTATGTGCACATGCATCGACCATAGTTTATCAAACATGAATGTTATAAAACTTCTTAAAAGCACAGCAGAAGCCTGTCAGTCAAATAGCTGGAAAAGACAGGTTTTTATATTTCCCCCTCACTAAATATGAATACATTATTTTGAGACAAAAATAATAATGCCTTGCTTGGTTCATGTTTTATGCAAAAAATCAGTTTTGGTACATGAGAGTGTTTTATCTAAGTAGATTTAGTGAAATAGCTAAATTCTCTTCCTAGCTTCTAGACTTAAATAACCTTGTACAAATCACTTAACGTCCCTATAGCTCCCTTAAAATAGCAGAGGCAAAACCCCCCTCTACTTTTAGAGACTTTCAGAATGCTTCAGGTAGAAAGCCTACATATTTATTTCAAATTCAGTTTGATGTCACTGATATTAACAGGTCATGGTTGTGTGTGGATTTTGGAAACACTTTGTCACTCCCAATACAGTTGTGCCTCAAAATTAATCCCCTGATTGCTCCTCACATCCCATCCATGCTCTCCAGCAGTGATTCAAATCAAGGCAGAGGACTTTGTGCTGAAGTAGATTAGGAGAGTCCACATCACAGCAGCTCTGCTTCAGGGAGAAGAGAGGTAGGCAACAATCATGACAGACTTTGCTCGAGTCCTCACTTGATCAGATACAAAATCTGATACACTAGGAACGAAGCATTTCCTTCTTTTTTCAATGTCAGTGTTCATGAATACTTAATAGGAGAGACTGCATCTTTTTACACCATTAAGCAGGGATTAATGTTTTTTATGCATATTCACTTCCACAGGGAGGGAGAAACATTAAAAAAAAAATCACTCTCTTCCATTAACATGAGCTTTTTAGTATGTTTTCATACCATTTGGGATTTTTTTTTTCTAAAAGCACTCTGAATATATAGCTGGGATGCCTAAAACAAAACCCTGATGTGAGCTTTTTTACATAAGTTGAGTATTTTTGAATTCTTCTTGTCCTATGTCCTTTACACCCACAGGTGAAGAAAACACAGCTGCCAAAGTACAGGAGAATCCTTCCTTACACACCCTGCTGTTGACCCAGGCAGATATGACCAAGTTTCTCTCTTAATTAAAAAAGAAGCTGAACCTCTGCTGACATTTCTCATCCGCAGCTGACTACTTGCATGTGCTCAGAACTGAATCTAACCACTTCCATGGCACCCAAATGCCACTCTCCATTTCAGAGACCTACTAGGAGAAGGACAAAATAGTGCAGAGAGCAGGCAGTATAAATATAAAAACATATTCAGGCCGGGGAACAGAACATCTCTGAGTTTTCAGGAATGTATGGTATTTTGCAAAGCAGGGCTAAGTACATCTTGAAAGTTCATACCAGTAATATCTGAAACAAGGTTTTACAGGTAACAGCAAGACAAAGAAAAAGCTTTCAGCATATTTTGCTTCAGTATCAGAATATACAAATAACAATAGAGAGCATCAGTCTGCACTTTAAAAAGGATAACTGGTTTAATTACACTCATATTTTCTAATCTTTCTGAAGAACAATAGCCACAATTACTTTCATGACTACAAAACACAGTATTACTTGTCCCCTGCTACAATATACCAAAGTCAAGGACAACATAAGACAAAAGCTCAATTCTCCTTATTCCTCATCCTTTAAAGCTAAAACTGATTGTCAGCAGGTCCTGATTTGACATTTCAGTATCAAAAAAAAATCTCATTGTAGAAATTTTCACTTTAGTATTCTGCTCATTTTTTTTCAACTTTCCTGTTGGGAAGTAAACATTGCTACCTCCTTATCAAAATGAAATAAAGCCTTTATGTCATTTCTTGTTCCTTTTCTTTAATATTTCACACTGTAAGATTGTAAAATACAAGTTCAGCATTCTGGCCACATGGTAATTCTGAGACAAGTGCCGCATGGGTTCTGAACTTGGCACACAACTCAAAAGCTAGGCTTTTTACACAGCTTTCAATTGCAGATGAATTGACTCTAAATAATTAGATCATCATAGCAAACAAATAAAAATCTACCCAAACTCAGTAGAAGCTGCTCACTGTCCCTGAAATACCTTTGAACCTTTCAAAGTCACACACACCCCACAGTAGCAGAAATTAAAATGAGAGGACATTGTCATTGTTTTTTGGTTTGGTTTGGTTTTTTTTAATGAAACACTCAATTTTTGCAAAATATCTAATCACATAATTAAACTTCAGGGCATAAAAGACATATTCGCTTTCCCTCTATAATCAGAGGAACTAAAACAGCATCTTCTGCCCAAGATTTTTCAAACTATCTGCTAAGCTTTCTTTCATTTTTAGTCTTACATGAAAAACAAACAGCAAAAGCGCTTGAAAGTCTTAACACAAGAGTTCTGAGTTCTCCTGCAGAGACGGAGGAGGATGGAGTCAAGGTGTTTGGCAGAGTTCATGTGTCCTGCTAGGTAACAGTGACAGAAGGCAGCACTGCCTGGGTCAGTAGCAGGCATCCTCCCTCCACAGAAGCAGCAGCAGCACTGGAGACATCATGGGACATGTCTGAGCAAGAATGGAAATTGTGCAGAAAAAAAAAATCAGTTTTGATACGTATGATTTGTAGGAAAGTGCAATAAGAAGAAAGGATATTGAATGAAATGGGAAACATCCATTTGTAGCCAAAGTGAAAAGTTACAATAGATGTGAAATATTTTTGTTTGGGCATTAAATGACCATCTTGCATATTGCTTTCCTCCATGTTCCACCTAGGTCAAGATTTTTTAGAAAGACAAAAGCTATTTTAAAGCTAAAATTTAAAAGAACTTAAAAAAATTACACCATTAATGGGAAAATAATTAATTAATCTTTACAAAATTAGTAATTTTAACATTTCTAATACATGCATCTTTTCACCATAAACTTTTGCTGGCTTTGACCCAATTTCCCAAATAACATGTTACTTCTGAAATTCCAGTACTAAGTGCATTTACCCTTTGTCAGACTAATTTTGAAGGGTGTCACCTGGAGGTGTGGATGCCCAGAAATCCCAAGGACCATTCCCTTAGTTTTGGAGGAAGGGCAATTTTTATGGAAACAGAGGCAAAGTCCTGGCCCACCTAGTCTGAGCAGCACCACAAGTATCCTGCCCTGTCCAAACTCCAGCAGGTCCTGGTGCTGACTGAGAAGATGTTTCCTGTGTTTCCAGGCAGATTTCTTGTGCCAAGTGTAGCAATAGCTAGGGACCTTTGCAAAAGGTTCAAAACTTGAACAGAGAAATCAAGGTCAAGTTATAAAAAAGCCTCCACCACACAGATGAAAAACTTAAGAGCAGTAGCTGAAAAGTCTTAAAAGACAAAGAGAGCACACAAAGATGACCCAGAGCTCTCCTCAGTCCTCACAATTGTTAAACAAGTATCACTAAGCTTAGAGAAAGCACTTTGGGATTGCTGCTGTTTGACTTCTGGTTGGTTTCTGTCTGCATTTGGTTTGTTTCAGGTTTTTCTTGCAGACACATCTGTGCTTTATCTGCTTTTCTTTCTTCACAGGAGCTAATGGAGTCCACTCTGGCATGCAACTGGGCTTTCTGCTTTGAAACAAATGCTTTTTTTCTGACTTCGACCATGATTTTTTTCTCTGCGTGCCATGGCAAATCTCTGTCCAGGTCCTCTGATGTATCCTTGGCAAAGTGCTCAGCTCTGCAGGAGCCATGCCTGTATGTCTCCTGCACGGCAGTGGTTTTACAACACAGCAGCTCATTGGGCAAATGCACTAGATCCTGCCTGTTTCTGGTTTTGCCAAATGTTAACATAGTCAGAACCAAGAAAGAGACTGGATCAAAGTGAAAATGATGTAGGGTGCTATGCCATGTGTAGCTTAAGCAATCCAGAAGTTAGAAAACAGAGCGCTTGCTTCAGAAATTAAATACATGTCACATCTAGTCTCTCTAGACCTAAAAAAATAGGTGAGAGGGAGAAGGGTGTTGAAAATTATCCGTCTCATCAAACAAAATTACTTTCATGAAACCAGGGCCAAGAAAACTGAGGGTGTTGAAATTGGCCACCAAACTCACAGAATTGTGATAGTTTACACATGTCAAAATTTTTTTCACAGATAGTTTCTGGTTTGCCACACCTCTGCCTGCAGAGAAGCCTCTGCTTCAATATGCATGATGAATGCATATCATCACGGGATGGGCAGAAACCACGTCACCCAGTGTTGGACAGGGCAGTAAGAAAAAGAAAAAAATCATGTCTTGAATGTTTGTTGCCTTTGAAAATATTTGAATTGAAATAATTACAGTTTTATTTAATACTGTAGCTTCATAATTACAACTTTTAAAACAATGCACTTATCCTCCAGAGGAGCAGAGATAATGTTCATGTGGATGCTACATTTATAGAATATCCAGTCACATCTGAAAAGGCAAGAAGAGGGATTTGAGAATTTTTTCTTAAGTGCTTTGAACAGAGGCAGCAAAAAACCACTTATTGCTACTTTTTGTATTAGTAATAATAATTATAATAATGACTATGATGATGATGATGATGATAATAATAATAATAATAATAACAACAACAACAACAACAACAATTCTTATGTAATACAACATGAAATCTGTGCATGGATGTGGGCACAGCAAATTACCTAGAGGTCTTTGTGGACCATATGAGCTAAAGATCCAGAGATGCAAAGCCTCTGGCCAGCTCAGAAATCCTCTATGACTACTTCTACAAAGCAAGACTCCTAGTATGGGGCTGATGGGAATGCCCTACCTTGTTCTGATCATGTACCAAGATAAAAGTCCTGAGGTTCACATCATTCTCCTTTCTAGAATCTAGGAAAGAAATCCAGTGTGTGAACCTGGGGTCACCCCTTGTGTCACTCACCATTACCAGAGGGGATGATGACTGCCAACCTATAGAGAGATATTTCTCTCTTGTGCACATTTTTAAAAGTAATAAAAATTGTTTCTGTTCTCAACAATGCTGATGCTGGCAGTAAAATCACATATTATTTCACCTCTGACTACTCCCATGCTTTTTCTGGTCAAAAGGCAGAATTTACTAGAAAATTCATGAATGTTCAACAATGTGCTCTTATTGATCTGGAGGCAGCTGGAACTGTCTGAGTGTGGGCACTTGGGCTTACTGATTCAAAGGTAATCTTTGCACTTCATCATACTCCAATTAGCTGAGCAGTGGTGTAGTGTTCAGACCAGCCTGGGTGTCTCAATGCTCATGGCAGAAAACAAAAGGCACGCTAATAGCTGCAGGGATCTTTTTCACGTGCCAATTTGTATTTTTTGTCCCCTTAGTGCAGCATCTGTGCCTGTGCATCAGCCCAAAACTCAAAAGAAAAGAATGTGTGTGCCCATAGTTTTTAGTCTATGACTGAATCAGTACTGCCACCTTACTCTTGTGCACCATGACATGGCAAACTTGACATTTGATAGCAATTTGGGTACTCAGTAAGCCACAGCACACTTTCTGCCAGCTCATGCATAGCACATGTATTGTGTCAAATTATACATTATAACTAACCATGGTACCTCTCTTTTATAGTGCCACATGGCATTATGTCAGGTTACATTGCGTCCAGTCACATCACTTTCTATAAAGGAAACTCTGTCAGACCTGTTGCAATGAAAAGTTCCATTATTTTTATTTTGTTTAATGGGAATGGCCCATCTATAACAACACCAGGGACCTCTCCCTTCCACTTCTGTCTCTGAGGACCTCTCAAAGATTTTTGTTTTCTTTATACAAATGCTAGAATCAAATGTGTAATTTCTCATCTCAAAAGGCACGCTGCCAGTTTAATAAGGTCCCTGTCATCCAGTCCCTCAGGAACGTCTCCTGAAAGAGCAGGAATTCAAAAATATACTTTATTATTTCAAATCAATAATATTAATATTTTCTGTTCCACAGTGCATCCACATCTCATCCAAGTGTATTAGAGCATTTGGCAAACATTAGCTTTTCGAGAGACCAGCCAGAAAAAAAGTGTGTTGGGGCAGCCCTGCTTTACTGAATTTGCTCTGGAGCAATACAGAATACATGCATACTGCCTGGAGCCACAAGAAGTGTGGATTTGCTGGAAGATCTGATAACTCCTTCATGACTCCTCTGCATACTGCAATCTTCCATGTTTAGTTACCTGCTCATCTTTTCAGGCACCTTGTTAAATTGTCAGGACACTGAATAAGGGACCAGTTTTACACCAGACATCTGGCAAAATGAGCTGCAGTCTGGGTAACTGACACACTGCAATACACTAAATTTGTGTTGCTGGAGGTACCAGACCACAAGTATGTATGTGTGTATTTATGAGCACAGCTGGATTGAAGCATCTGCCCCAAATTAACCATGTACATAATCTGCTTCTTCTTCCTTTTTTGTTATATATGTTACACCTGTAGCCAGGCTGCAGCTCTCCTTAAACTGAGGGCCTTGTTGTTGTAAAGCACTAGGAGAGGAAGCATGGCTCCAATACAGATTTCTCCTTCTCCAGAAGGAGAAAAATCATCTTGAAACCCTGTGATGAGCTCCTTAACAAGATGCAACCACTCATTCCAAAAAGCTATGACAGACCTGTGCAAAAAGCAGTTGCTTCCACCATCAGTGGGAACCCCAAAGGCGTAATGAGGGCTCAGCAGCTGGAATCCCTCATCTTCCGTGTGGGACACATCCCAGCCAGAGCACCTGGGCATTGTGCTAGTGAGTGTGGGAGAGCAATCCATGAGAAAATGGGTGCTACTGCCATCAGCTGTACTCAGGATAACTGTCACCTTAATTTTCAGTAAGGTCTTGCGCAGAGTTCTGCTACACTAATTTCATACATAATTGCAAAAAGCCTCAGACTTTATGCTCAGTGTGCTTATTATACTGACAACTCAATAAATTTCCTACTTGTAATATTTTCCAGTAATACATAAATTTTATCTCTTATGAAATCACACTGTGAAGAATCAGAGATTACTGCTGTTTTTATCTAACTCTAATAGGACACAGCATTCAAGTAAAAAATACGATTTATTACAGCTCAAGTATTAAATACTTCCATTGTTTAAAAGGGATGTATTTTCTGTACAAATCTAATTCTATAAACTTCATTCTTTAATTAAGGCCCTGATGTTTGTTCATCCAACCAATATAATAATTTATCTTAGAATACTAAAAAATGGCATTCCTACTGACTGAATAAGAGGGAAAAAAGATAGCTAAAGAAAAGTCAAAAAACCATGCCGGTTTTACTCAAATAGTACAATAAAGATGATGTATATGCTACCAGCTTTTACTACCTAGAACTTGATCATAGTAGATTAAATGCATTCCCTATTCATAGAAATCACTTCTCATCTAAGTAAGAGAGTCCAAAGGTCAGAAAAGAGGAAAAATTAAGACATTTTCAGAACTTCAGCCAGCAAATATTTGGGCCCAAAAGCTAGCTTCACACTTTATAAATAAAGGATGAGGATGAAATATAACTTCCATTATGTTTTCTTAGCTATATATATAAAAATGACTGTATATATATATATATATATGCATGCACATAGAGATATCACTGCAGTCAAGACCACAGAATATAAATAATTTGGAGAATTTCACCACAGAGTGCAAATTTGAAATTTCAGTACACCAAAACAAGGCCTATGCCTCTGAATGCTTTTCCGAAATATTAGATATGAAAGTTCATTGTAAATCTGGAACTACATATTTCTTTGTTCATCCAAAAGGTTTTTTTCCTAGAGTACTGAAAAAAGACAAGTTTATAAGCAGCATGCTTACAAAACAAGAGATTAACTCTTCCCCAGCTGTAGAAAGTTTAAGTAAATAGAGAAATAAGAGGACAATAGCTCTGGATAAGAGATTTTCAAGATGAAACATGCACCCAGCATTTGGAGGTACTTGCTACACCAAGTCTGAACAAGTACCTCATCAGGAAACCATATGCCTGTCAAAACTGTATTCACCTATGGAGAGAATGTGTCTGAATTTACACCTATTTTGTACCTGCCAAAGCATTTCCATGTGATGCTGGTCACATTGCTCAAAGAGTTACCTAGTGTCTGTACCTACATGATGATTACATTTTTATTCTGGATACCCATTTTAAGATGCACAGAATCAGATTCGCAGAACCTGTAATCACCTAGGACTGAAATTAATTAATTAACAATAATAATAGTAATAGGACACATTGTATAAAGTCTACAATGAAAACAGTCAGTCTGGACTTTTAGGCTTGGCATCTCACATTAGCATATACTTAAAGGACATAGTACAATATTTTATATTAAAAACATTAAAATAACCTCTGCTTTAGGGCCTCTGTTCTCCAGCATTAGGGCAGAGGCATTACCTCACCTCTCCAGACCTTCATGAGCAACAAGCAATGAACATTTAAAATCATTTAGAAACAATCCTGAAACCTCCTGATGCGTTCCTGGGAAGAAGCAGCCATGGCACACTGGGAGCAGATTTGGCTGGGGAGACCTGCACACAGTCCCACAGACATGTGTGGGCCTGACTGGAAGGAAATACTGACCAGGCAGCTCTTTGGTGAGCAAGGTCTGTGGGAAATGATTTCTGCCCAAACAATCTGTATTTATAAAGGCCGAGAATGGTATCTCATAGGTCTTGAGTGGTTAACCTTGCAGCCTTAACATTTTATTTTAACAGGTGCATCCTTTGCTATTAAGTGAAGTTTCCTCAGTATCACAGCTAGTGGCACAGAGCCCAGGGCTGTGCATGAGCTCCTCCACGCACAGCCCTGCCGGAGAGAAGCACCTCTCCTGGCACAGCTATTATGGGGCCCACTGAGGCTTATTTGTGCCACCAGGGATTTTAGCTTTTAAATCAGAGAGCTGGGGGGAGATGGGGAGGTGTTCTGGGGCAAAGCAATGTGTTTCCTCCAAATTGCATTTTGTGGCTGTTTCACCTTCGTCTGCTGCATTCCTCATAAAAGTGTTAAGCCCAAGACAGAGACAGCACAGAGAATTTAAGCCTGAAGGGCTAAAGTCATAAGCAGTGGACAACAGAGTCTGAAAATAGGAAGTCTTTAGCCAAACATCAAAAACGGCTTCTTTTGTGGCATTAAAAAAACCGAAAAAAAAGAGGATAGTCTCATTTTCATGAGAAGGGTTATGCAAAATAACATATTTCATAGCATCACACTGCTAAACAAACCTTGTTCCAATTCTGATTATACCAGTGTGGCTTTGATGTAATGCCACTGTGCCTGATTTATTCCAATTCAAGGGAAAAAGGAATCCACCTATGTGTGTCTGGGCCTTTTTGTAATTGAACTCTATCAGAAAATACATCAAAACATCGGGACCACATCAGCTTTCTTCTCAAAGGTCAGAGTGGTGCCTAATTTCACAAAAAAAGCCTATAGCTCAACAAAATTCCTTTTTATTTCTTTTTTTCAGGGCTTGCCTTTTTTCTGATCCCCTCAGCAGCGTGTGTGGTAAACCCATTTTGTGTGTGGTTGCTGCTTGTACCAATAAAACCAGCTTTAAAGCTGCTGTCACCCAGTGCCACCTTCCGAAGAGGCAGCAATGGAAACAGGCAGTTGGGAATGCTTGGCTGCTGCTCCCCACATCTCTAAACTGCTGCCTCCCTCAAGCCTCTCCAGCAGAAACGACTGTGGGACAGCACTTACTCCATTAAGCCCTCCTGGCAAAAGCTGGATGATTTCTCACTCAGGTTGAAAGGGATTTATTTATCATGAGGTAGCTCTGCAGTAGCCACTACCGTGCTGTTGAGCACCACAAAACCTCCAGCAGAGCTCCCTCCTTTGCAGAAAAGAGTGGGCCTATTTTTTTTTTTAGTTTTTTATAATTTTCTGTGTATAAATGAAATTTTAGTTTGAGCTGAGGTGTCTGAAGAGCAAAGCTAGCAAGGAAAAATCCAGACTGTCTGAAAGGGGGAAAGAACTCTTCTATGAATATATAAGAGTGTTTAGCTCATTAGATTTTTCTTGTTGCTGGTTGTGAGGTTAATTTTAATTGTCAGATGCATTAACTTTTATATCTTTTATAAAAGTGCACTAAAATTAAAACTGCAATAAAAAGAAATGCAAGTGTGTTACCTTCCTAATATTGGATTTATTCTGCAGCAACATACATACTCGGCACCCCAAACACGCTTTTGCCTTTAAAGGCCATTTTGACTTTAAAACTTCAAAATAAAAGGAAAAAGGTAGTATTATCTACTAATGCTTTCCTTCTGTGATCTTAAATTTTAATCTTTTCTTGCTATGATCTATATATGGATGCAGGTTTCTATATAATGAGCTGGAATCTCAGCAAATTTAAAATAGGCATAGTCCACCAAGCTGAACTGAGCTGTGCCAATTTATGCCTGTTGAAGTTCTGGACCACTATTCATAGCCCTTTCAGCAGTTTCTAACTAGCTTGATACAATCTTTCTCTGCTAATCCCCCTTTCTGTAATGAGCAGCATACCAGAAAGGGTTGAGACTCCATTCAACTGTACCACATATTCCCTAAAATTCTTAGCCACGTAAAATAGTAGCATGAGCCCAGGACACCCTCGCTCTGCCTCAATAGCTTTTGCTATGTGGTTACTTATAATGTGGAACTTGTTGAACGGCTACAGACAACATCTGACACTATCTTTGATTTTCAGCCTGGTCACACTATGAGAATTTGCACAACTTAGTGGAATATTTCATATATAATTGGCAAGCTCATGTTTTTCACTAGGAGAGGTAAGCTGGAGAACCGCTCCAGAGACTCTGCTCTAAAAAACTACTTTTATGTTACTAAAACCTGATGCTTTGGTATGCTTGTCTTCCTGAAACATCAGCTATTCTAGCCTTACCAGAAGAGTATTTGAGCCTATACTTCATGTTATCTCTTGTTTATTTTTTGGCATGGATCAAGCTCTGTAATATCCATCCATTTGAGCCTTGCCACATGGTGTCTTAAATACCATACAAAACAGAACAAGTTATCTTAAATCTGGGTATACTTGCCAGAGTTGATGTATTCACCCATATTGTTAGGTCAACATTCATAATAACAGTTCTTATTATATTTCATATCTGTTATTATAAGATTATTGTCTAGCAGTGCCTGGAGGTCTCAGAAGTAGCTGGCTGAAGTACACATGCACAATAGTACAATGCACATAGTTTTATACTCCTGGAGAAGCCATCCAAAATGGGTTATTTAAGCAGCTGCAGTTAACTTTCTAATTTCAGCCTCTGGACTTGCACCAGACGTCATTTGGAGACAAAGAGTGTGAGATGGCAGAAGACCATTTCCCAACAGTGATATTAGCTCATGTTTCTAAAGCAATTCTTAGTGCCTCCCAGACTAAACATCTTTAATAGCTGTCCCAGGAAAATGAATGGACCATGAGCAGAAATAAGGCAGGTTTCAAGTGAACAAGGAAATTGTAAGTGAGTTTGAAGTCATTTGAGACCCAGATGGAACTGAGTGCTTAGGAATATGCCTCTGATCCATGTTTGCGGTTGCATAATTGAAACTGTAATTCTGCTGGGTTTCAGCACTCTGTTGTCATCTACATTTAATTTCACCCTCCAGGGTGCTCACAATAGTGCTAAAAATCCATACTAATCAGAGACTTTATAAACAATACACTATAGCTCAGTGAGAGACCCCAGAGCTGAAACCACAGAGAACTTTTGGAGAAGGAAAGAGAGAAATGGAGAAGCTTGTGATACAGCTAAATCCCTCACTGAATTCTGCAAAAGATGTGGTCTGCCTTACCTCTGTTGGCTCTTTTTTCCCCAAACTGAATAGATGCTGCCCTGTTCTTCATATTTATTCCATTGATATTGTAGATACAAAATGTCGCAACCAGACATGATTACGTAAAGTGTAAGACAGCAAGTGTAAGAAGGCAGTGTTTTAATATATGTTTTTAACATTGCTAAATATTTTCACAGCTACAAAAATGTGAGACCCTTTCTTATTTTGCCTCTGATGCTAGAGAATAACAGCAGGCTAATATTAGGTTTATATGGGGATTAGAATAATATTAAGATTATATATGCATGTGATAGTTATATAAGAATAGGCTAATACTGGAGACCAATAATAGGGTAGCACATAATTCTGCATGGAAAATCTTCCAGATATATCAAGGGCCATTTTCATACTACGTAACTGCTGCTGCATATGTACAGCTGCCTACATATGTAGTAGCCACATGTGTAAGTGTAAATGGCTTCTTGCTCCATCCTTCCCACAAGAGTTCAGGGCCACAGACATGACTGAAAGTATGCCGTTCTTTCCCTGACATTTAGCCTTTTTTTCCTGCTCAGCCTTTGGCTTCTGCTCAAAGCCTCCTGCCTCATTTATTGAGAACATCAACAGCATGAGCAGCACTTTGGCAAAAATAATGCCTTGTGTTTGCACTCCATACAGCATATGAAAATATTTTTCTGCTACTGAAGAAATAGGCAGACCAGTTCTCCCTGCAGACAGCAACACGGGAGAAAGACAACCATCCAGTGAATAAAGTCCAATGAGAGTTAAGGAACTTCTTCTATAAAGTGGTTTCACTCAATAAAGGTGTTAGCATGCTAAAAGAAAGTTTTGTGCTAGTGCAGAAGTGAATTCAAACAATTGATTTTTTTGTAAAAGGTCTTCCCATTAGCAAGCTCTCAACAGAAATCCTCAGAGGTGTCAGGAATCTGTAGCATAAACCTGTGCTTAAAATGAAAACTTTAATAATCTTGTGTAAGGCTTTCCTTGATTTCAGCTGTGGCAGAGAACAACACAAATTTCCACAGCCACTGCTTCTCTCCACACTCTTAACAAGACTTCAGCCAAATCTGATACACATATCTCTTGCTCAAGGCACTTGTAGACACTCTCAGGAGTGACAAAAAGTCTTGTTAATGATACTGCTGAGTTGAAACCAGATTGATCCATTCAGTAAGTGCAAGAAATGTGTGTGTGTGTGTCTGAAAAATTTAAAAGAAAACTACTAACAGATGCAGATCTGTTCTTAAAACCTGAGTATCTCTTCCAGGTAGGAAACCAGTATAAGACAATTGCACTTACTAGTTTTATATTTGCCTGCCTACTACTTAGCCATTCACATGCCCAAGTGTGCACAGACATCTGAGGAGTGAGTCCTCAGTCTCATCTTAATTATATCTTGTTTTGAATTTAAAAGCTAAGAAACATATTATGGGCTATTCAGAGATTCCAGCAACTGTATACTGAAGGAGAAATTAGAGCCCTGCTGAAGCCAAAGGGAGTTTTGCCATGAACTCTTGTATCTCAGCCAGGGCACTCACTATGGGCTAAACTGAGCCTGCAGTTATTGCTCTGGCAATTTGTAACTGCAGAAAAGATAGCCAGTGGCTAAAATGGAGTAGTAAGTGCCAAAACTCACAATTTCAGTTGTTTCTCAACTATGTCACATCACTCTAAATACCCTTCTAAGAAACAATGCATTACCAAAGTCATTAACAAGTCATTTTATTTCCATTATCTCCACATTTTCATCCAGAAACAGAGGGGAAAGTTAATCAGATGTCTTGCTCACCTACACACATTGCATGTTAATGGTTGCTTTCTTAATGCTAGACAAAACACTCTGGCACTTATGAATAGCATATTAGACCCACATCAATTTTACATACAGGGAAACACAAACCTAGCCTAAATTTTCTCTGCTTTGACTTGAGGGAAATCAGAGTCACAGTGCAGATCTCTGGGTCAAGTCCTCTATTTGACTGTTTACGCTGTGTTAAGAAAACATGCTTGGCATCTTGGAGCAGTCTCCAGTGCTAAACCTGCTGGTCAAACTTGCTTGAAACAATGTGAAATAAGGGCATTTACTCAAGACCAGACTCCAAAAAGAGAAAGTGGGTAGGTTGAAAAAGTTGCTAAAGAATTTGTTGACCTGGTGTCAGCTGTAGTTTGCAGGTCTACTCAGCTGTAACTGAGACGGTAAATAGAGGTATTNTAACATCCTCTTGACTATATTGTGCGATTGGCCCAGTTTAAACCTCCCATCCCTTGGGACAGAGGAATAAAATCTCTGTAGCATGAACAATTATCTGAAAGTGCTGTGTCTGCTCAGTGCATTACAAAACAACAAGTTCAAAACTCAAACAAATCAGGGTAGAGCTATTCCAAGTACTAGTCATCTCAGATATATTTTTCTCCCTCTCTTGACCAGACAGATTCAGACTGTCACAGCCCAAATGCAGTGGTGGTGGCATAGCCTAATCAAAAACAATTTTGAGTATCACATGAATGACAAATAGAGCCTGATGCACAGCAACATGAAAGATATGCAGTTAATTAACTTAATGCTTATAGACTGGCCCTACCACACCAATACAGGGTATCATCCATATGAACACAAATGAAACATCCAAGTACGAGAGCACAAACATAATTTAAATGAACAGCTTCCGGTGATGACAGAAACTACATTCTTGCTTCCACTTTATGTCTTTGCATATCTCTTTTAAGTCCCATACAAAGTAAATTCACAGTGTCTGAGACATAGCCACTTATGTGAGGCAAATTGCACTAGTAACTATGGAGAGCACCATTTATTGATCTTATGGCTGGTCACGCTTCAGAACTGCTCTAAAAACTGCTCTTCAGAACTGTAGGTATTTTTCAATGAAAAGGGTTTGCTTTCTGTGAAAACACACTTGCTGAAAAGCACTGCAACTGGAAACACACCAGTTTATAAGAGGAACAAAGTTTCCACTCCCAGCTCCAGCTGGTCCTTGTGGAACACAGAGCTTTGGCACCTTATGCCCACATCCTCCTCTATGTGGCACCACGGAAAAGCACCTTGCTAATGGAACATATACCCTACATGCTCATACATGTCTTGTCTTCTCCATGTATTTTATATAGTCTACACTTCCCTTTTAATAAATTTAAAATACTCTGAGGAATCAAGCTGCAACTGAGCTGTGGCCAAACAAAGGTTACTGTCTTTTTTTTATTATTATTAGGAAGGAATACTAACACAGAAGTATGAAACTTCAGTCATCACAAGGAGGCAGATTTGAATCTGACACTCTTCCAGGGCTCCCTTTGCAGTAGGAATTTGAATGAGGAATATATAGTAAATAAAAAATCACCTAGGAATTTACCAGAGTATACTAAGTGTCTCTGGCAGTGTAAGCACAAAAGCTAGCCATCATGGAGCAAGCCAAGTGATGTACTTGCCACAATAATAACTGCACTATATGTGCACCTTTACAACCCACATAATCAATTGCTACAATAAGTGATGTTAACTACACTGTGGACAATTTTCCAGCCAGATGCCAGCTGATGTCTGCCAGGGTCATATCCAGACTCCAGTCTAAAATGAGACCCCATGCCTCTTTCATATCTAGTTAGAAGTTGAACATATGGGTTGGTGCAAATCCCTGAACTCTCTTTTTTTCAGAAACCAGAAGATCACCTTTTGATGTAACCTGTAGGCCCAGACTCTGACACTCCTTACTCTTTCCCTGCTTACTTGCACAAGGTTCAGATTGCCCTTCCATGTAAAAATCTTTTACTTTGTATAGTAAAACCTGTCTCAAGAGATTGTTGTACTATCCCTGGTCCTGAAACAGCTGCAGATGAGCTGTTTTTACACGGCATGATTTCATTAACATTCAGCACCACAACACTAGAAATAAAAATAAATGTAAATAGTCAAAAAAATTAATCTTTGAGTTTTTTACTGCTGTCTTTCATAGGAAGCTGACTAAACAATTTTTATTTTACCAGATTTTCCAATAGAAATCCAGCAGGAGCCAGTAGTAAGCAAAGATGTTGTTCAGCTGATTTGTATTGTCTTGTAACGGATGAGGCTGGGGATCCACAAGTCCCTAAGAGTCACCAGGTTTTCCCTCTCAAAAAAAAAGCCAACCAATGGTACCTTTCATAGATACCTGTCTACAGATTTTGTGGACTTAGTTCCCAGCACCACATTGATCTTCCTGATTATCATTAAAAAATTGACTCTTTTCTGCCACTTTTCATGGATTGCTGACCCCACAGCCAAGTATTTGTAGAGTGCTCCGGCTCACTTTATCAGTAAACAAAAATATTCCAGATTCCATCTGGAATATTCTAGCCTTGCTGCTTTTCCAGCCTTGGGACACCACACACATTTACCAGTGTAACCATGCAACAGGCGGTTGTTTGGTAGCATATTCCCAAGGAGCCAGGAACTACAAGAATGAAAATCGTTGCAAGCTCTGTCTGAACCACCTAGACACCCAGGATTTGAATCACAAGTCAAGCGGATATAAAACTTCTGGGATTGCTTTTGCTCTCATTCTGTCAGTCTTTTAAAATCTTTTTTTTTTTTTTTTTAACTTTTCAGAGCAGAATACTCAGGGGAAGCTGAATTCTAATTCACTACTGAGGCATCTAGCATTCAACTGACAGTGATGCAAGCATGCCTAAATACTTGGAAGACAGAAAAGGAGAAGACATTTTCCTAACTGCTTTTTTTTCCCATCCCATTATGCTCAGTAGAACAAATAAAACCAGAACAGTCACTGGGGTTGGACTTACTTCTACAGAAAATTGCTATAAGTCTTTTGGGGTAGCCAGACACTGGAGTGGCCATTTCTAACTTGTTATTAGTGCTCACATCACTGATACAAAGACCACTGCAGGCAATTGAAAGACTCTGACCGACTAATGGGATTTGTAACAGTCCTGAATGTACTCATCACCCACAAAGATTTCTGGGAAATCAGGGTGGGTGTAAACGGGAGTCCACAGACAGTTTAGAGCCACTGTGATGAGTGAAGTCCTGCAGCTTAGGAGTAATTTCCACTTTTATTGAAGGATAAATCTTGTTGTAAAGAAAAAGTGCTAGGTTCTTTTCATTCATCTTCTGAATGGGGAATGTTTTGTATCATATTTTTAGAATTCTCCCCCCATTGTTTTATTTCTGTCCCATGCAATCTGAGATTCTTCTATAACAGTACCAAGGATTAGCGGAAATAGCACATATCTCTAGACTTTCAGTAAAAGATAAGAACAAACAAAAAGTGTAGTCGTCACTGAGGAAACCTTAAGGACATCCTTCACCTTCCCCATTTACATGCAGCACTTACCAATGTCGCAATATTCGTAACATGTAAGCCTTTACTCCATGCGGTTCCTCCTGAATAACTAACATTTATATCTTTCAGGCAGCTGGTATAGCATAAATCTATGGAGTTCAAGATATTGCTCATTTAGATTTCCTTATTTAGCAGCTGAGCCTCACGCCTCTGTCATTTCTCCTGGCACATCTCACAGTGCTAATAACTCTCAGTGGCTTAGTTTAACACAAGGTCCATACCTGGCTTCTATTCCCTATATCTGTAATTCCCTAGTCAAGCTTCTAATATGAATTATGAAGAAGGTTTCTAGACCCAAATGCTGCTGGGCTTTTTTTGCAGAACAAAGAAGTCACTAAACAAGTGAATATTATATTTCAGTATTATATTCAGTGCATGGTTATAGGCATAGCTAGTTCCTTCAAAAGCACTGGCAGTTGCAAATCTTCTGTGACACTTCACAACATTATTTCTCCCCAAATTACTTTAATTCTGAATTTACAGCTGCAGGCACAAAGATGGGAATGTTTTGTGGTGATTTCTTCTGTCCTCAGTTAATTAGCATGTGGAAAGACTGGCATCCCTGGAGTGCGGATGGCTGGTGTCTGGAAGGCAATCAGATTTTCTAAACAAGTCCAGCTGCAGATGGGCCAGATTAATTTTTCTCTGAGTTCAAATAGGGAAAAAAAAAAAATACATGAGTCATGGAGCTGCTGTATTTACAGATGGTCCAAATGTGAAAATCCATAGTGCTTCCAATAGCCTGGCTACAGAACATAAGCTCATTCAGGGGTGACTGCATCTTAATGACTTTGAAGTGCATAAATATCTATGAGCAGTATTATTGACAGGCATTCAGCCATCAATTCTGTGAAATTATGGCCAAGCAAGGGCAGAGTGGAAATAGTACAGCGTCGCTTTTCTAGGCAAAGGCAAATAATAACAACAGTGCCCAAGGAAGGTGCCTAACACCACCCATGCCCTGATGTTAGAAATTCGTATTTCTAGGAAAGATATAGGAAAGGTGTAATATGGCAAATCTTTCTCCCCATGAATATAATTATCCAAAAGAAAAAAAAAAAATCCCTGGAGAACGGTTATCTGGTGAGGGACTTTTTGCTGGAAAATATGTGTCTGTAGATCCAGACTTCTGTAGGCCATGGAGATTGACTTCAGCTTATCCATGATCCAATTAAGGTTCCTCTAACAGTGGTTCATATCCCTACTACTGCCATCCCACCAGCCTTAACACTTGGGAGCCTGCCTAGCTTACAGATGGGAGACTAATGCTGCTCAGAGAAACAACAACTTACATCTTGCTGTGTCCCACGTGCCTCATTGCCCTCGGAGGTGACTGCTCCCAGCATACAATTGAGACTGAATTGCAGGGACTATCACACAATCCATGTTCCCCATGTTGGAGGCCAGGAATGAGCCAAAATTAACATATTTGAAACTATGTGTACATAATTACGTGTACAAACAACAAGGCGATCCTCGGAATTTGCAGAACTCCAACACAGCTGTTCTCAGGCACTCTCTTATTTACACTGGAATGAGCTTTTCCAGACGAGGGTGAAGCTCAGGACTCTGATATGTGATGTTGATGGTGCACTTTTCCAGGCCTGGGCTGGAATCTCAGTACATCACCAAGTCTGAGACGTGCTGTGCCAGGGTTGTCCCAAGCCAATTCAACCTCCTAATGATAGAGCTGGACCTAGAGGGAGTCTCAGACCCTGAACATCTCCACCAGAACCTATTCCTCTCAGTTTCCCACTCAGTTCCTCTCCCAGGAAAGCACTGGAAGTGATTTGTTGCAGGAGGTGGGCAGAGACTTGTAGAGCTGTGGGGTGCCCAGAGAAAGGGTCAAATGCACTGTTACAAATACGTAAGCCTAGCATAAGAGAAGTTCAGTCTCATTTGTTTCCACTCCCTCGGCTTTCCCTTCCTGCAAAGAGAGAGCACAGAGCCAAACCCTGATTAATTCAACGCAACATCAGCAGAACACAGCTGGATGTCACAGTCATAGGCTGTTTATTGGGATGCCCAGTTGGATATTAGCCTACAAACTAGACCTGACAGATGCATATTGGTATAAGCAAAGTGACTAATGAAGTGTTGCCTTCTTGTTACCTGCTGCACTGCTCTTACACTCACAGGCATTGTCTAGCAGCATGAGACCAAGAGAGACAGCACACCTGCTCCTACCCTGCCTCTGGTCTGTCTGTGACTCCAGGCAATTGGCTTTGCTAAAATGTTTCTAGTTCTTCTAGTTTCACCTCTTACCCTTTTTTTCCTACATTCAGATGTAAATTTTTCTGTGAATGATATAACTGTATTATGAATTAGAGGAGTACCCAAGTCCTACTCCAACGACTTTAGCAGCAATTAACAAAAATCCTAAAATAGTGTAACAGTCCACACAGGATTTTGAACTTTTCCACAACAAATATGTTTTGGATTATGTACAAAATTCAATCACTTCTTTAGTGATTGAATAGTTAAAAAATGACAAAAGAAAATAATCACTAACATTATTGCACTAACTTTCCTCTTGTTTACACTAGTTCTACAAATTCTTGAGTTCAGCAGAGCTATGCCTGATTTACATAATTTAAGTGAAAAAGGATCAAACTCTGTGTCTCTAGAAGCAGTCCAGCCATGGAACTGGATAATCGCCTGAAATTTCTATGGCAACAAGGAGAAAATTGTTCATACTGTCTCGGTATTTTCACTCTGTGTATACAAGGGAATGTTATGCCAGCGACAGAGAGAGAGAGAGTATTTAACACATAATCAATTAAATTTCACCTTTGATCCAGTCAGTTGTTTAGAAACATTATCTTGGCATTAGTGAATGATTTTTCTCATGGGCTGACAAGGTGCCTGTTTATTTTCTGTAAGGAATGGTTAAGTTAGACATCCTTTTTCTTCCTATGAATGAATGATGAAAAATGGATTTGGTATTGATCGTCCCACTTACTAATGCTTCTGGATTTCTGTGCCTTAGCTCTTTGTAAAACTAGGCCTGGAGAGCATCATCCCCATGCCTGACCTAGCAACACTTTTCTGTCAGGCACAACACCACGTTTTGCTTGGCCTCCATATGACTACTTAAGGAAGAAGCAGGAGGAGGGGGCACAGGGACTTTCACAATATTTAACAACTCTCATGTGAGGAGAAATGCACTCTGTGCCCTCCCTACTGCAGGGGCACCCATGCTGTCTCATCTTGTCTCCCCTTAACATCTCAGTAGAGTTCAGGAAACTACCCCTCGTGCAGCCGATAAACTATTAAACCAGATGTCACTCCCGAACGTGCACTAAGGAAGCAGCAAACAAATTCCTCAAAGTATAGTGCTACCAGTTTCCCTTCTGAGAAGACACAGACCTGTGGCATGGCCAGACCTATGCCTTAGTTGGAAAGCTCTGTTAGAAGCTGAGTAGAGGCTTACCAAGACCACTGTATGGGTCAGACAGCTCCAATGAATTCTGTGAGGTTTGCAACAGGCTCAGAGTACTGATTAGGGCTCTAACACAACACAAATTTAAGGGTGGATTGATGCCAGCTTGAGCTTCTCTGTGGTTCAAGATCCAATCTAAACCTAAGCATATGCTGAATTTGCATACACAATACAGACTTACATCTTCCTATTGAACAAATAGCAAGTTTCACAGTATATGAAACTGAAATTAAAATTTGTCCTGTGTAGACAGAAAACCAGTTTGGTAATATCCAGGTCTTTTCCCAGTTCACCCAATGGAACAATTCCTTAAAATGGGGAGAACTGTCTTATTATAAGATGCAATCAATAAATACAGCTAAATTTGCCTGTATTTGACAATATTGTGTTTCAAAACTTGCATACTGGTAAAAGCAAAGTGACTAGGTTACATATGGATGTTTTATAAAATCATTTGTATGCACAAAAAGAATAGTTTATGCAAAACAAGATTCAGCATGTAGCATTGTCACTTGCATGTTGTTTTCCTGGACAGTACTGCTACACTGTGCAGGATCAGGCTAATTTGGAGACACAATCTAGAACTCAGAAACTGTCAGATGCAGAAATGTGTGTAAAAACTCCTCGCTTTGTTGCCATGCAATCAGGCAGTGACAGAAAATGCTCTAATCCCCCTGGAATAGCATTGCAATGTAATACAACCAAGTACTTAGCACTGCTAGCATCTATCCTTCTGTATATGGTTTTAGGCATCCTAATTATGTGATGTAAATTACCTCTGTGCAAACTTGCAGTGTTTTACAAAAGATTTTCAATAAATACTAATAATGCTGCTGAGAATATTGATAGCTTGCTATTGAGATAGAGGAAACATCTCCTAGCCCTAGTTCTTATCCTAACTTTTCCAATTATATTATACTGCCTGATAAACAACCTTTGTTCCTGTTAGCCTAGAATGTCCACTGGTCTAAATCAGAGAATCTACAGCTATGAAATGACACCTGAACAAGAGCTGTAGCTATTCACCCATTTCTGAGATCAAGATTTCTCCAAATTCTAAATCAACAGTCCACCAGCAATGCCTTGGAGTGGAGGGAACCATGAGATGATTAAAGTGAATAAAGTGAACAAGCCAACATACGTTTCACTGTAAATTATAATCAGACAGCAGGGTCTGACAAACTAAGCTAAATATATGTCTGGGAGTCAAAAATTCCCAGAGTTTAATTACAGTCTTCTTGGACAATTTCCTTTACCTCTTTTGCCTTGCTTTTCAGTTTCTCTCTTTCTCTCTCTTTTTTTTTTTTTTTTTTTTTTTTNTTTTTTTTTTTTTTTTTTTTTTTTTTTTTCTCTTTTTTTTTTTTTTTTTTTTTTTTTGGTAAATTATTTCAAACAGTATAACAGCAATTTAACACAGCACCATTACTGTTCTGGAAGTTGTGTAAAGTATTGTTGCATAAGCACATTTTTGGTGGATTTTTGGTGCAGTTTCCTTCACCTGTATCTTTCCTCAATGTACCTGTACCCAGTAGTAAAATCTGCTTTCATTGAGACGGTGCTCTGCCTCAGGGTAGCACCTGGACTATGCCAGGAAAACCGTTGTCAAGGATCAGGTTGTCACCATTACTGAGGCCATGTGGTGGGGAGATAAATAAGCTATGGTACAGGAAGGACAGATACTGGGTTTCAATTTTCTCAGCCACCACCAGCTGCTGGAATTGGTAAGCACTGGTGGGAAAACAATTGTTTTGGTGCTGGCTGGTGAGGAAGGAGGCAGCTTGAATTTTTCCTGGGTCACACAATCAAAACAGAGGAAGTAGAGTTCTGCTCTAAAATTCACAAATGCTCTTCCTGCAGAGTCTCTAAACAATACTGAGGGGAAGGAGGCTGCTTACTGAGTGCTGCTCTTTTCCTTAAGTATAGTACAGAAAATATTAGATTTAAGCAGACTCAGATTGCAGGCTGTAATTCAGACACTTGGTTGTCAGCCTTCACAAAGAGAACTCACTGACTGTGAAGATATAACAAACACCAGTGTTGGACAAGTCAAGATCTGATGCTGAATTTGTAGGATACACAAAAGTGATACACACTGGCACTACATTTTCTTGGTTCATTACAGGACAAACATAAGGTGAAGAGTTTCAAAAACACTCTCTGAAACAGCTGTCTTGGCCTTACCTCAGTACCTATTTGAGCAATTTCATTTCAAAAATTGTCAAGTATTCAGCACCCCTGGCTGATCCCATGAAATAGGAATGAAATATGGGTGCTTAGTTGCTCTTAAGGAACCATAATATTTACTTCTGATTAGACAGAATGTGAGTTTACATAACCAATTTGCAAATATTAAACTTAATTTTGCAATGGCAAAAAAGCAAGCATGTTTAAGGTGCTACTACCATTTCAACTGGTTGTTCTTACTCCACATGAAATCTAACAGTGTGATCCTTAAATGCAAAGTGATATACATTTCCTCATCCGTAAGATCATTAGCACAGTTGGTCAGAGCATGGCACTTATAGCATCAAGGTTGTGGGTTCAATCACTGTATGGGTCATTCACTTAAGAGTTGGACTTGATGATCCTTGTGGGTTCCTTTCAACTCAGCAGATTTGGTGATTCTGCGACATAGAAAGGTCTTTGAAGAAGATCATTACTGTCCTGAACTTTGGATGCCTTTCTGAGCAGCTGAGCATAACATAAGTGCATGCATAGGGGTACCAATAGGCAGACTTTGTCAGGCTTTGAAAAGCCTTCTCCCTTTATTTCAGTTAGTACAAGAAATGTACAGATTTATTAAAATAAATGGAAGTGTGATAGAGATCTCACTCATCACATTCTTGTTGTTCAGCAGCTGAACAAATCCCATGCAAGTAAACTCAGCATAGTCCACATTGCTTGCACAAGTCTGTCTCTGTTGACAATGTTCCAGCTGTTTCACTAATGCAGTAACTTTGAATTTATTTACATTTCAGATTGCTTCTGGACAAATAACCCGGGACCAAGAAGTTCTCTGGCTCCTCTCTGATAGTTTGATACCACAAAAGACTGAGCATGCTGAGGCTGAGCCCTGCAAAGTGTTTGACACAAACTGTTTTATTTAGCATGTCAGAGGAGCAAGCCCCACTCACAGTCACCTTCTGTAGCAATGACGAGTGCTAGCTCTTACTTATTCTACAAGAGAGCAGTTTCCACTGAAGGCAGTGCTAGTTCTACTGCCTCCACAGGCACCAAATGTGGGAGGCCAAGCTCTATGAATAGCACAGATCATGGCATCTCCCTGAGAACTGACAATTTCAAATCAGTGGTAGCATTAATATTTGCCTGAGTCTACAAGAAAAGAACGTGGCCCCAGGAGCACAATTAACACAAGCAATCCTGTTCACTGTAAATTAACTTCTTCCTGATTCAATATCACCCAGCCACTCCTGAACTGTCACCACAAGCACAAGGGGGTCATATACCTTTGCCTCCCATTCGTGGAAAAGTTTATTACAGCACCTCATACGCATACGTGGAAGAAAGATTATTCTCTACAGTCCAGTCCACATTTTAATAAGTTCTATGACTAATTTTGCAATATTTACTTTTTTAATACAGTCAGCATCTGACAAGCCTTGTTTTGTTTGCATTTGCATGTATTTTCCTTTGGATGGTAGCATCCCGTGGCCCTTCCTAGGGGCCAGAACATGGAGTAAATCCTCCCTTTTAACCACATCAATGAATTGATTTACTTTGTGCATGGCATAATAGTTTTCTAGAATAATTTTTTGATCCCGGTGTCATAAGAACACCTCCAAAAACTTTAATCCAGATGCCAGAAATGAAACCAAAATGACTTTCAGTCCTGTTTTTTCATCTGTTTAAAGCAAGATTATATCAGCCAATGCTAATAAGCATTCCTAAATTTCCATGGGTCAGAATTTCATCATCAGTGTTTGTATACTTCTTCACATCACAAAAGGTACAGTCTGTCCAAATTCTAAATCATTAATTTATGTCCCATCCTTAATTGGCTGATGCTAGTGAGCAATGTAATTATCCAAGATCAAGAACTGTTGTGCTTTCTTTTAAAACTGAGTGGGGTGAGAAGTAACTCAAAAAAATAATCAGTAATTTAAGGCAGACAGTACAGGCAAAACAAAATTGTCTACTTGCAGCATAAACAATTTTTTCATAGCTTTATTTGTGTACTTGAAAAAGAATAAAATATCCCTGACCTGGCTTTTCCTCTCCCTGGCACAACAGGTTATTGAAATGTTAAATGTCTTCACAGCTCCCTCTAAAGTGAAGCCTTTAACCTTTGAAGTGTTCTTTCTTATGTCTATTCTTGACCTCGTGCAGTAAGCCAGAACTAAGTCAATCTCTATTCCTTCCAAAAATTTTTAATATAATTAAATACATAGGTCTTTTATTACTCATCCATTTCAAGAATCAGTGAATGACTCCTCAGGAAGCTATTTGTAGCTTTCATAATGTTTAAACAGAGCTTGACTACAACAGGCACATATGGGAACAAACTTACCTGAGTAATAGATGAGATACAAGAAAATCAGTGAGGTTTCTTGGCCCACTGAGAACAAAAAAGTCATGAGGAATTGAAAATGTAGATAAATTCTTTGAGTGTCTTCAAAGTCTGCAAGTTCTTAATTTCCCCACATTATTTTAAAACTAGGAGGTATAGAATGTCAGTTTCAGTCTGTACTGCTTATGTAAATCTACAGTTGTAGAAAGTAAATGTCATTGCAAAAAAACAAGGTGGGAAAAGACCAAATACTCTAAGAGAACAAAACAACAAAGCTGACTCTCTCAAATTTCTGGCTTTCATTTAGGGGGGAAAAGGGTTCAAAGTTCCCTGACTTTTTCCCCCCCCCTTTTTTTTTTTTAAGTTTAGATTACTTGTGGCATATTACAGTTGACCCAAAGTTTTCAGCCCATTATTTTCCTTCTTGTACAAGCTCCTATGCTCTTTATTGTTTAACTATTTATCTAAATTATCATGAGCTGATGTTCAAGACACAGTGGAGAATGGTATCTTCCTAATGAGCCAAACTGAAAGGCCACCAGAAACCTAATTTCACGACAAGTAACAGATTTTGCTTCATCTCCTACTAACCAGTGCTCTAGCTTCTGGTACTGATGCCATGGTTATGAACGTGGATGCTGCTGTTGCTGAAGCGCTGTGTAAAAAATGTGTCTTTCTGCAAGATCCGCTTTGTAACTCAAGCACTCTGCTTTGGCTGGTTCCTCGCCTTGCCTCCTCTCAGGGGTTTAAAATCTAATGCAGTTGTCAGCATTAGAAGCTGCCTGAAGCAATCAAAGTAAAATCAAGGGAAAACAAAGTAAGGTGAACCAGACAGGGCGGTTTTGGGGAGCAGAAAGGGCAGCCCCAGTGGACAGCTTTTTGTTTGCATTTCATTAGCGCTTTCTTTGCTGATTGCATTTGCGGGGAAAAAAAAGCATTAAACTCAGGGTCATCAGGCTCAGCCTTTTGAGATGCACCCTTTGGCCCAACAAGAGAGATGCAGGCAGTTCAGGGAAAACTGTTGTGTCTTCTCAGGGAAGGGGAAGAGGGATACTATTCAAATGAGAACCGCTTTTATAATTAATTTAGGAGCTTTTTTTTCCCCCTTTCCGCTTCTCTCCAACAGTAGTTAGTTGCTATTTTCACCACCACCTAATTACTTAGTACTGGTTTGTGGGAGGATTCAGCTTCGCAAGGCATCCCACACAGGTTGTCATTTTGTCAAGAATTCCTTCATTAACAAGCTGTCAATACCCTGCCAACAGCCACCATTTGGTTTGTTAAGGGACTGGGGGCTCTGGAGTGAAGAGTTGGCTCTGTACCCTTCCCTTTTTGTAAAAAAAATAAATAAATAAAGCAAGAGGCAGATGTCTGCCAGTCTGTTCCTTTGTGACACGTTGCAGCCTTTTCCCTTCTTTTTTTTTTTCCTTGCTGAAAGAGCAAGGCAGAAAAGGAGAGAGGAAAATCACACAGACTGCGTAGGCTGCAGCTCAAGCTCCTGTCTCCCTATCAGGCTGCTTCCTTGGGAAGTTGTCTGGGTGCTCTTTGCCCCACGCTACCTCCCAGCCCCACACGCCCTCCGACATGCCCCAGCTTCAGCATATAAAGGAAAGCTTTAAAGGAACACAGGCATCGTTTTACCTGCAACCTTTAAAACACTCATCCTAATGAAATGTGAAGACAGCCTGCCTGCCCATCACATAGGTGCTTCTGGAGGAGTTTGTCCTTTCCAGCTAATTAGCTGGATTAACACAGATCCTGAAAGGCTTTGCCATGTCCTCCTATCACTACTCCTTTGAGATACTGATGATTAAGAATGGCTTTGTGCATCTTCCTCCTTGAAAGCCCTACCATATTTGCACAGTCATCTTTTTTTTCCTTCTATTATCTCCCAAGACCAAATCTCAGCTTGATTTCACTGATTAGTTTTTGATTGCACTGTGCCTACCAGGTAGAGTTTCAAGGTTAGCACAGATGCTGAGAGAATTGGGGCATTTGTCCATTGTCTTGGGCATTTCTGAGAACCTGCTGTTGCAACCAAGTTTCAGCTATGTCAAGCAGGAATTTAGCTTGGTTGGCACAGATGACTGCAAATTAAAAGGCAGACAGTGGGACAGGGAGCAAAGAGCAATAGAAGTCTCTGTGGTATCCAGAAAATACAAAAATAAAGGATTGTTCAGAATGACAGGGGGATGAAGTAAGCGTTGTCTCTGGAGGTCCCTCTAGAGCAAGATTTTGTCCTTACAGGCCAGTAAAGCCGTCATTACATTCAGAAGACACTCAAAGGAATTTAGGGGAATCAAAGACGTTTTCTTCCTCCCCCTGTTCCTGTCTAACAATTATGCCTTAAATGTGTGGTAGACCCTCCTGTCAGCAGTAAAATCATGTGTGCAAGAGTCGTATCTGTACACAAAACACTAATACTTATTTTCCAACAGTCTTATGCACATTCAACTACCTACAAATACAGGTTTAAAATGCACCCAGATAAACATTTCAGTTTATGTTAAAAATTCAGTTCCAGCGTTTATTTTGAAGAAATGCAAAGGTTTATGCCCCTATAATTCTCAGAAAGAGAGAATTGTAACAAGGATCAATGACAATTATACAAGTTACACAATCACAATTATACAAAAAGGATCTCTGAAAGTTGCGTTTGTTTTGATCATAGATACCTTTTGCACAGAAGTGCCTGGATCATGAAGGAGGCTTCACAATATTCAAGTGCATTGTAAACACAGCTATCTGGATAGGAAAAAACCTCCCCTTGTCAGCTGCAAACAGGTCCCAAACATAATTTCCATGGAGTCCACATGAGTGGAGTCAGGGAATAAGTAGAAATCAAGAGAAACTGATTGGATGCAGTTTGTGCCAGTCACCCTCTCTGGTTATACTCTGTCTTTTATCTTCTCCTCCCATCCCATCATCTTTTCTTTATTTTGTCCTTTGCTTATTTAAAGGGTTGGGTTCTTTTCTGTCAGTTCATACAATACAGGAGAGTGTAGAAATGGGATAAACAAAACCAGCTGGGAGATGTTTTGATAGCCAGACTGTATGTACCTTGAAACACACAAGTGTGCATAGATAGATAGATAGATAGATAG